>PQWD01007690.1:0-27993 GCA_019425675.1 Leucinodes orbonalis | reverse complement strand
CCATGCATTGTCAAAGGCAATGGACCCTCGGCAATAGCAGAGCTAAAAGATGATCCCCTAGTACGGGAAATAGCAAGTGTATTGAGAGAATGGGCCCGCTTGTGGAAAAAACTCTATGTGGTATGTAAACATTAAGTAAAAATAAAATAATTTATAAACTTACTTATCAAACTTCATATTATGTACCATAAACATCCCATCAGCATCATGTGTCGATTTTCAAGAATTCAGTTCCTTGTTATTATACAAAAAAATATATATATATGGTTTCTCCTTGTTTGTACAAAGTAAACTTCATGTTTTAAAAGTATGTGTATTTAATCATCATCATCAGCTAATAACGGCCTACTGCAGGACACAGGCCTTCCTACTCAGCTTTGCTTTGGGGAGATTGGTAGAGTGTTTTCTCACTTTACTTAAGTGAAGATCAATGCTTGAGTCTTGTTCTAGAATACAGGCCTAAGATTTTCTATTGTGTCTGAATTCCTTGCATTCAATGGGTTAAAATATGAAAACGAAATATTTTTATTTATGAAAGATTAAAAATTTACTGCAATTGAGATTGAGATTACTATGTACCTTTGATATCTTGTGACAAGTTATAATGTTATCCGCCTGACCTCAGCTGATTGAATGACGCACAGTGCAGGTGCTCTTGCAGAGTATGATTTATGATTGATGCCCAATGCATTCCATCAATAGGGCTATTAAGTGATGAATGAACTAAGATATTTTATGCAATTTTTTAAAATGACGTATTCCCATTTTGTGTTGCCCTTGTGACGTCACATTTAGAAGTTACGTGCCGTACATTTAATTCCACTTTTCATAAAAAAACATAGCTATGTGGATAATAATTTAAGTTTTCAATTTTCCGTTGCCCATATGAGCGGCGAACGCGTCGACATCCATTTTGACTAGAAAGATAATTAGGATATTTTCATAGAAGTTACCATACACCAGTCTGTACCTATCACTTATACCTAGGAATAATGTTATTCAAACCAATTTCTGTTTCTATTCTTAATTCAAATATGTAAGTTTTCCCCCCTGTAGTTTAAAAGCAAATGATACATGTACCAAAAAATGCTTGAAAATGACTTGCGGGGATAATGGTCTCCTTAAACAATAGTTGTTGTATTGTCTTTCCGCTATAAGTATTTTAGTCGAAACAACAATTTATATAAATAAATTTAGCTACCTAAGGGCATGCCACCTTTGCAAAATATATTTTTGGCTATAGTACAGTCGCCATCAAATGTATATAAGCAGACAAGGTGACCAAATACATCTAAACAGTTTAAAATGTCAATAAGTTACAGTATAGTATTATAGTACTACTATACGTACAATACGTATATACCTGTGTCTAATTCACTCATGGTTCAGTTAGTCTATATAATTTAAAAATATATGCTAACTAATGTTTTTCACAAACATTATTAGTTATAATATAATGTATGCAAAATACTTTGTTTTGAATATGACATACTTGAGTTCAAATTAGAAACAGTCTAAAGCCATACTTTTGTAAGTCTTAATAATTTTGAATTATTACTGTGTTTGACGTAAGCACTCTGCACTTTGTTCCGAATTTTAAAAGATAACGAGATTCAGTTCATTTTATCATAACTTAAACTATTTTGACAACAAAGGTGTAGATGTAGAATATACGTTTGTATTGATTTTTATAAACCCATAAATCATAACTAGACTTAACAAGTCATTAGATGTTAGGGGTATATGGTATTAAACTCATTCTAGAATTTAATTGGCAGAAATGACTTTTGAAGTTAAGATTATGCTTAAGCAATTTCCTTTCAGTTGCTAATGATGATAGTACTCGTAGTGTACTATTACAAAAATACCTACGTAAAGAACTTTTGAATATATTCGTATGACCTATTTTTCTAATCGATGGTTTACATAGCACTACATTTAGACAAAGATCCGCTCATGCTGCGCCAGATATCTTTTTCTCATCTATCCAATTTTTCCTCCTATATTCCTCCATTGCGCGACCTTTTGCAAGATGTCGGGCCATTGGGCCGCAGAGCGTCCTATGCTAGACTCGCCAAGACGGGGTCTCACTCCGAAACTTGTCTAGATCAACGGCCACCGGGTCTGCTACATACGTGACTAGCCCACTGCCATGTCAACTTACTAATTCGTCGAGCTATGTTGGTAACTTTAGTTCTCTCACGAATAAAATCATTTTAGATTTTATCTTTGACAGTAAAACCGAGTATAGATCGTTCCAAAGCTCAACAGGGACTATAAACTTGTGAACTTATCCCGCAGTCAGTATCCATGTCTCAGCTGCGTATGTCAGTACGGGTAGGCCGTAGGACGCATTGCTCAAAAATTTTCGTCTTATTTAGTCTCCTTTTTCTAAAACTGAATTTGCATTGTAAAGAATAGATAGATTTTCATGTAATTTATCCAATAACTCTATTTACAGGAGCGCGAGACGTACCGGTTTAGCGCCGTGGCGAAAGTGATGAGGGAGCTGCTGAGCGGGCGTCGGGCTCTCCTTGCGGGCACGCTCACTCAAGATCAGACCAGGGCGTTGCGGTTGAAGCTTGTGGCAAAGCTTGACTGGGGGAACCGGTGAGTAGACTGTTTTACAATGTTAATTTTCAGTTTGGTTAAGACTTTGCAGGTTGAATCACCTGATTGTCTGAAAAGATGATGATTCGATTTTTAGGGGAGCACTCCAAACCATCGGTCCCGGCCATAATCTTAGAATGGCAGTCGGCACCTACCAATACGCGTTAGACCCGCGTGGTGCCTTTCGGCCTAAGTTCTCTATAGCAATGATGTGCGGGAAGGCCTGTGCCTTGCAGTGGGTCATTATAAGCTGACGATGTTTGATGTTTATTGCCAAAATATGAAGAAAATTGTTTTGATATCATCTATTATAGGATCAAGTATCTAGGAAGTCTTCAGTGGCACCTCAATCTCATTTCTCGCGCTAGGAGCGGTTATGCTTTTTGCGCTCTCGTTTATAAGACAGGAAGTCGAATTCCCATATTTGAAATTGATGTTTTCATACCCTAAGCTAATTGTGCTGGGGTTGTTTACGGGTGGCCACTTCATGGGTTCTAAACTATTACTAAAATCGTTTCCGGTAAGTAAAGCATGGTGACTTGGCGCCTTGTATCAAAGGAAACATAATCAGATAAATATAATTATGTGTATGATGTATTATTTTGAGCTTTTATTTTCAATTCTTCTTCTAACTAAGTTAGTAGAACGACTGATAAAACTGTAAAGAAACGAGCTTTAAAATAAGATTTTAGTAATAGTTTAGAACCCAAGAATGATTCATAAATGATTAATGCTGTTGACGTCTTAGAAGAATTGTATACTAGTGTTTATAGTTTATACCTACTCGTACTACTTTTGTTAGTTATGTCAAATATTAAATTTCAACAAACTTTTATATGGATAAAATTTTAGCTGCTAAAACCCTAAATCCCTTTATTTTAGAGTCGTCTATTTGGTACAACTTAACACGGTTTCTTTATGTAAGTAAAAAACAGTGTCGCTAACAGTAACAATGCCTCAACTCAGGCTGGTCACTCTCTTTACTGGTCTTTTTGTTTGGTTGGGATGATTTTGGACAATTAAAACAAATACACTTTATTTATAATTGTTTAATTCCAAGAAAAATACACATAATTAACTCGATTATTGTTGCAATAGCAGTCTTCCTAATTGTACACATTATCGGATGCGATAATAAAACATTTAGTGCAGGAATGGATATCCTTACCTAATTAGGTAAATATATTCTAGCTACTTTATCTAAATATTAACTTACATTTTGTCACAGACATACTGCAAATTAGACATTTACAACTATTTTGTTTTATTATGCTAGTAAATATATGGAATAATAGTTTTACATTGACACAGTTGTAATGACTGGTAGACTAAATTCACTTAGTAATTAATGATATTGATACGTGATAGAGATACGTGTATTCAGGGAAGACGTCGAAAGGCGTTCAGCGTTGTTTGCGTTCACAATCCAAATTCAAAAGACTGTTAAAATGGCACAATGTTTGATGAGTACAGTAAAGTACAATAGTACTTACTATTTGCACCAAGTCCTATCTAATCTTATATTAAATAATATTCGAAGGGCACTTGAATAGTTTTTTCTAAATATGTAATGAGAATGCAAGGAAAAAGACCACACGGGTCATATAAGTCTAAGAAACATACAATAAAAACTATGAAAAATTCATAGGAAAGTATAAAAACATGTCATAATAAAAAGTAAAATACACACGTCACTAAGACAATGTCTTTTTACAAGTTGAGATAAAACTTATTCTATATCCGCTATTATCAAGATACATTGTTAACTAAGGCTAAGGTAAAGCAAAGTAATTAGTAAATATACTACCAACATATAGTAAACACTCTCTTCATTTAACCCAGTTTATATCCTAAAAGTCACAGCATATGCACAATTTAATCTAATGCTGTCTAATCAATATTGATACACCTACTTTAAAAGTATATAATTCCAGAAGTTTCTCCAATGACTACAACAGTCTTCACAAAATTAACAATTACATTGATATTTATTACGATAATTTCATATATAAATATCATGTGTATTGTAATGTCTTATATTTTATTAATTTCGACTACAATTCATGCACACTACTTGCAAAAATTTCACTCTCATGTTACTAATTTATATTGAGACCCCAATTTTAAAGCTAAGTCCTAAAAGAAATATTTAACGCGTCTGATATAAAAACTAATTTTGTATTAGTCAATATTTTAGTTTTGTGGCTTATATTAAAAATAACGGAATGTCATGATGTACGTTGTCAAGTTGCATACTGGAACATATTTGTCTATCTATAAATTTATGCCATCGACTGATGGTAATAACTTAAATAAAAAGAGCAATACACTTATGAGAGACAATTGATGACCTTACATTGTAACAAATACACATATCGCGGATTCGGAAATGATAAAATACAAAACAAATTATAATAATTTCATAGGAATTGACCGATTCCCCGAATATGTGATTTAAACAGAAGTGAGTCCTCTGCTGTTGTTAGCGACTGGCTCAATTTATAAATATTTTGCCGTAATAATATAATGCCTAATAAACCCTTTTACATTTATTTTCTGGTAGTCAGCTAAGAGCAGGGCGATGATCGGGCAGCCCTAGCCAACTTTAGAGTCGACGCTAAATTTACTTACGTCTCAGTCTCTTTAGAAAATTTATCAATGTCAGGATATATTGGTGCCATTTCGAGTGTAGATGGCGCAGATGGTGCATTGGAGCCGAGATGCAGCCGTCGTGATAGTTCGTCTAGAACCTCACCGAATACTCTTAGCGACATATTCTGTCCAAGTAGATGCAGAAGGAGGAAATCGCCCACCTGCAAAGCGATATTATAAGACATATTTAGTTTCAGCTGTAAGTGAACAGGATATGCACAATTATTATTTGCTGCGGCGTAAACGCGTAAGTAGGCGTATTATGAAGCGAATTCTTTTGTATAGGTATTTGTGATTATTCCTGTTGAACTTTTTGTTAGGTATATGAGAATGAACCACCCACCTGAGTTTTCCTAACAAGTGCCTCCACACCGTTTGGTGTTCCGAATCGGAAACGTCTTTTGAGGATGGTCTCGCGCGTTCTCGGCATCAGAATGACGGCGGCAGAGTACACGAGAGCCAGTCCAGAGACCACAGAGAGGATGATAAACCTGTAATTTAGAAATTTCCTATGTGTATACAACATTTCTACAATATTAAGTTCGGTTATATATTTAAATCTTGATGATGCCTAATGCTTTTACGAGCATAATAAAAATCATCATCATCATCAGCTCATTAAACGTCCCCACCGAGGGGCACGAGCCTACCCTTTTAGGGTGATTAGGCCTTAGTCGTCCACGCAGGCCCAGTGTGGATTGGACGACTTCACGCACAACCTTTGAATTACTTCCCAGGCGTGCATGAAGGTTTCCTCACGATGTTTTCCTTCACCGTAAGAGCGTCGGATAACGTCATATATTTCGAAAATTTGAAAACACATTGGTACGTGTCGGGATTTGAACCACAGCCCTTCCGGTAGGAAGGTGACAGTCCACACCATTGAGCCACCATTATTATAATAAAAATAAATTAATAAAATGTTAAAAGTAGTTTGTTTTGTAGCATATTAATGTCTTCCGTATCTAAGGCTCGTATTCTAGAAGGAAAGTCAATGTTGATCTTTACATAAATGGAGTTAGACAGGCATGGCACTATTTATCGTATATACCGCTATCCCTTTCTAACTCTATTCAAATAAAGACCAACGCTTAGTTTCGTTCTAGAAAACGGGCTTAAGAGTTGATATGCCTTACTCGAATAATGATAATCCTTCCACAACATTGACCTTTAACATCATTGTGCAAACGGAAAATCACTGACTGGACACTTCCTTATTGGCAGATGGTAATAGTACTTCAGATAAACTCACCAGAACCACAGAAAAATGAAGATTTTTTCGTTCAGAATGTTCAATGCGAGGACACAGAGCGCATCGTGCGTCTGGATTGAGCCGGAAGCACCGAATTTGTGGAATGTACACTTGGTCACTCTCGGGAATACTTCAATCTGTAACATTGAAATTTAAAATTTTATTAAAATATTATGATGTATTTTTGCTGCGAAGAAAATAACCAAATATTTTTTTGCGTAGTTTTATACTAATAGCAAAAGATAAACTTACCATAGGGTCTGTGCGTTCCTCCTGATTCTTGTTGGAAAACTTGACGACGTCTGTGCCATAAGTCAAGAAGGCTCCACCGAGGAACATGTCCAAAAAGAATATGTTCCCGACCTAAGGAATGATTTTCGTTTAATTCATGTCACTTATTATAATAAAAACAAAGCAATTTCACAGAAACTCATACGTACCACGTTGATGAAATTTAAAACTTCGCAGAAAAAGTAACCGAAGGAGTAAGCATTGTGCATGTGTAGAGTGTCTAACAAATATTGGACTAGCCGACTCTGAAAAAACATAAAATTAAGTTAAAATCAGAAAACGTTGTTTTCACACAATTATTCGATAACCATTTTTATTGCTTTTTATTACATTGAACAGATCGTGATGCGCCGAGATCGTTTGATTTGTCTAATTAGGGTCGGCCATCAAGACTCATTAATGCAATGGTTATCTCAATTGTTTCATCTTGAAGTAACATTATATGTTCTGTTACGTGTACAATTGGAATGAAACTGATATTCATGGTACCTATAACAAAGCATCGTTTTGAGGTAGTAATTTAAGGAATGTTCAAATCTATGCTTTTTATCCTATTTACTAGTAAATATAATGAGCTATTTTTCCGATCTAAGCCCTTATGAAAAACATCCTTTATATCCGTAGTATTATTGTACACAGTTATTAATAAGCCTTGATGTCAACCAATAAATCTAAATAAACTTAACTACGTTAATAATGAGAGCCAATCCTTTGGACTCCCGCTCAGTTTGAGCTACATATTGCTCTCAATAATACAAGTATATGAACTTTGACTTGTCATTGGTTGGTGAGTGTCGCAACTAGGAAAAAGAATATACATTGTTCAATGTGAGTAATCAAATACCTCACAAAGACTCGTTATGTGCTTTGTTTGGTGTATTTAAAAGACTTGAGATAATAAGGAATTCTTTATACAATAATAATTTCTAGTATGTCCAGTACCTTACTGGTTGGGTATTTCGTAACAAAAGGATAAGATTTGTATGCGGATCATTTATATTTGATTCGTCATTCTTAAGAATCACCAAAGCAATATGTGTTTGAGGTTGCTATAAATTACTGAACTATTTTTTTTACCTGACGGTTTGTCTTGTCGTTGGCGATGTTGACGACAGTTCCACGCATGCCGTCTGAAATCATGCGAACTTTGCCCTCCTCCCAGTTTTTCCAGATCCAATGGGGTAAATAAAACAGCAGTCCCTGAAAAAAGGATGTCACAACTTTGTTGGAGAGATAACGTTATGCAGCTGTAAGCTCAATAGTACTGTTTCTTTATCATAAATGCGATATCTACTGCAATAACTGAACATGACGATGATATATTCGATTGTATGTGTACCTATATAGAAGTAACTATTAATTTGGTCATAGTCAAGGCTATTCGAGTAGCCATATTAAATAGCGTAATATCGCCTTATTTAAAGTACCTAAGTACTCACCATATTGTATCATTGTAGTCGTATGTATAAACGGTCCTATTCCATTAAAATCCGATCTCTATTTTTCTTTATAATAGAAATGTTTTATTTATTAGAAAACGCAAAGAACAAAATACTTATTTGGATACAACCTATACATTATGAAAATATGCAAGATGAGGAGCATTGACGTCTTTGAGTTCATAAAGAAACTATTTATTTAACTACCTAACTTATTTTCAGACATAAATATGTATATTACCATAGATTTTATAGGATTATATACACTACTTGTTTCTTGGTGTGTTAATTAAGCTGACAAAGTTGAATGGATGGGAGTTATTCGTAAAGACCTGATCAAGTAGTGGCAATGTTGTGGTTAAAAAGTAAAAATTTGTATGGTGAGTAGGTAATTTAACTACTAATCATAACTTAGCTTGATGGTACGTGATTTCGCCTGACCACATCCATTGTTGATTTCCTTCTTTTCATAAAGGTATAACGCTATAATACATTTTGCAGAACATATTTCTAGATTAGACATATTTGATAAGTTGTACATATGACAATAAACAGTTGCGTTAAGACGATTTCTGCAGTGTATTTTATATTTTATTGGTAGGAGTAGTAGTTATTAGCGGATCTCTATATTCAGCAGAGGCCAACCTGATGGCTGATGATGACTTTAAAATACGATAACTAGGGTAATTATGTAAACAAAATCTCACCTGGAAGAATAGCATGAATGGCACCCATTGATAGTAAGCATGTATACGTTTCTCCTCGTGGTAATCGTTGCCGAGGCCTGGATGCGCTACTTCCTTTGAACCGGAGTTGGGCAGCGTGAATGTGTACGTGATCCAGCAATACGTGTTTAGCACGTGGCCTGGTATGGCTCCGTCGTTGATGCAAGCTATTGGGTCACCTGTAACAAGGAGTAAATTGTATGATAAAAACTATATGGTTTGTTGGGTATTGGAGGAAAGTTCAGATTCTAACTTTGGGACAGTGATACAGTTTAAAATTCATAAGAAATATCTTCAGGTTTCATTCATCAACGTTCATCTTGGAGGGTTGATAAAATTATAATCAGTCATCTTATTTTTGAGCAGGTTTCTTTTACCTATTGGTTTTTAATTTGAGATTTCCTAGTATTGTTCAGTAATTATTTTATATTATTTAAATAATGTTACCCTATTTTACCCAATGTTAGGACGCTGGGTAAAATTAATAAAAAAAAAAATTGTGTTATAATTTGGTAAGTCGCTTAAGTTTTACTATTAGAAGAACAAGAAAAAGAGGAACTATTTTCGTAATAATGTAATTGGTGAAGAGTATTGAGTCCGGATGAACAGCAATTTCCAGAAATTATTATTAATCGAATTTTGCCGAAACATGTGAACAAAAACAAGAACCACTATCAGCAGATGTTTCACTCGAACATCTGTGTTTTAAGACTTCATCTTGTTCAAATTTTTTATTCTTGTGTCTTTATCATTATCATACTAAAGAAAGTGTCGGCAGTTGGTTTTTGAACGTGTGGTCAACAGATAGTTATGTCACGCATAGATAAAAAACAACTACTTTATTAGTAGTCCGGCTATATTTTTCATTATCTGTTAACCTAGAATTTTAGTATTTGAATATTGACTATATGATTAAATAAACATGGTATGGTTCTCTCGTTTATGTTTAGTAATATGTATTTCTTGAACATTAATTGTTTTACCAGATAACAGTATAGATAAACTACAAAGTCAGTAGCTTATATCATAAACATAGAGTAATGTAACAGTCTATTATTAGATGCAACTGACATATTTATATATGAAACAGTTATTCACAATTCCCATATAATCCTCGACATTGCACCGTGCGTTTGCGGATGACGCTAATATCGAGTAATGGCGCTGCAACAGTTCCCTACCTGTTCAATTGGCCGACGTGACTCGAATCACCTTGCCCGATTTGTATTTACAAGGGGTATATCTCAATATTTTTATATTTAAAGCAAACAAACATAAACAAACAACGTTGAATCGGTGAACGTCACCAAGAAAAGATAGTAATCTTTTGGCAGTTACATATATAAATTGGTCACAAATATATAACAACTAAAATTACTCAGAAGTTTACAATAATATTTTTGTTTAGTAATCTATTTTGTATGTTTTACTTTAGGAGGGTCCTTCTTACAACGTTGTAACATTATTTCTTTTTTATAAAAAAAAGGAAATAAAACTCCCAAATGCAACCTTTTCGTTTACGTTTTACGGGAATCTCTCGATTGTTAAATAAATTATAAAATAAAAGTTAAAATAAATGTTTTTTATTTGAAGAATTTATTAGTAAAAAAGCTAAAATACTTGGAGAATGAAGGAGAAAAAATAATTGTTGGTTTGTAAAGCCAAAAATTTATAAAAAAATAAACAAAATACGCAGGTGTTGCGAATTAAAAATTCTTGTTTATTATAAGCAATTAAAACTATAAGAAGGATAAAAACTATAACAACTTTTGCGACTTCAGGGTAAAATGATGACTTGAGTTTACGTAACCTTTAGAGAGGGGGTGGGGGGGTACAGAAAAACGTATACGGAGGCTTACAGTGGGGGGAGGGGGGTCAAAATCTTCAAAAATTGCGTTACGTAATACTTGAACGCTCCCTTACAGTGAACTTATTCAACGTTGCAATTAATTGCATAAAATGGCGAGTGTCATTACAGTAATTACTTAGGTACCTCACATGGAATAGATTTTTAAATGTGTCTAATTTTATGGCAGTCAATTTGTTAATAGGATATATTAAAGTCAGTAAATGTGTTTTTTGTAAATTCATAGTTAATTTAAAAAGTGCTTTTTTGACCTTTACTCACTAGAATTCATAGATTGCATAAAATTTACACAAGCTGTGGATTGAGTCTATTGGTGTTATAATTTATACAGTACGAGAAAGTTATATAACCGGTTAGAAAATATAACTGCATCTGCTATGTAACATGATTTGGAAATAATTTCGGCTTGTGCAGACGAATGGTCGCTATCTAATATTGACTCAATTTAGGGTTGGGCATTATCTGGGAAATTCAGATGTTTACCAGTCGTGTAGATGTTTCGTTTCCCTCTAATATGTTTGTTAGTTTAAATGGGCCCGTTAAAAATGTATTTGGCAATCGTCACGGTGCGTTATTGAAGGAACACAACCATTATGTCACAACAGGCCGGTTGGACAAGTTTAAACTAAATTTCATTGTTAGCTTTGTTACAAATACTGAATTGTATGTATTGTTGTGAATGTTGTTTATTGTTTATCATATGAATATTTTGTTTTCACAATTTCCATCAGTTATGAGTTGATTATGAAAGTCACTAAGAATATATAATAAAATAATATTTTTCGATGTTGTTATAAAAATATGAATACTTTGTTATTAATCTGAATAATTAGAATTGTCTACATCTGTGGAACTAGGCAACTATCTAGTAGTAGAAAATTCAATTTTGATGGAGCGTGATCCAAATGTTAATAATTATTTACTAAATTTCGGATATACAGACCAAGGTATTTTAATCGAAATTGCCTAGACCTACAAACCTACTTAATCTAAATCGCGTTGAATTAATAAAGCAGGTACATCTCGGTAGTTATATGATAGGCGAAACACAAATGATTGTTCGTAACAACTATTAGCTCCTCAATTTAGAGCTCATCATGAGAAACACTTGGTGGTGTCGAATTGCTAAGTCACATGATGATAATTGCTCTATAAAGCACTTAGTATCATTAGCTCATTCAACGTAGTTAGTGAATAACTCCAATAGAGTTGTTGCGAAAAGGTCGCGAGAAACCAAGTTCAAGCAACGCATCGACCTGGTTTTAATTTGTAAGTGAAAACATTGTTATAGGTAAGCCATGACGCCCATGACCGATATTTTAAAGTTAAAAAAATATTTATTATATAACTCTATGGTCATCCGTGAAAAGAGTGAGGCACCTACCTCTTTACCAAGAGATATCTTCGTAAGCTAAGTATTTGCTACCAAAACCAATTTTTACAAAATAAAAGAGAAATGTGTCATGTTTACAATATGTCTGGTTCTATTTCGAAAATATGTCAACATATGCTAAGAGTTCCTATAATTTTCTTTCATTTATCACGAAAGAGTCAGTTACGCCTTACATACGAAAGGAAACGAAGAAATAAAATTGACTGAAAATATAAAAGGAAAACCCTATTGTTTTTATTTCAAGTTTGTATGTCAAAGAGGCTCCTTTTCTAAAATAATATAACGCCAAGTTTTTTTTAGTTAAAAAGCTATGTAGGTTTGACATTTGTATTCGACAACCGCAGTAGCTTATCGTTCTTTTAACGCATTCTCAACTGACCTTAATAAGACCAGTACAACAATTTTATTGGCTATCAATACAATAAGCACACGTTAACAACGATTGTATGGTTAAGTGTGGGAAAAAAAATCAGGTTGATCTAGATATGGTAATAGTAGAGTACGCGAGAAACAAGTTTGATAAGGACTTAACGGCTCCTAGTCGATAAGTATTGGCTGAAGGCAGAAATTACTTGTTCGTATGCAGCCAGGCTGAATTGTGGTTATTTGTGGGTCATGGCGAACTTCTACTGAACTTTACAGCGGCGTCATATTCACATGGTTTACCTGTTATTGTATTATTGATCACTACGCAATGTGAATCAGTGTTTATTGGTGAGAATGCGTTTTGAGGTAAAGTTAACATAACAATAGGTCGCCGTTTGGTCTAGTTCTTGGGATTTTGATTTATGCATTTCTGATGTTATTTGTGTCACGTACGCAGCTCTTAGTACTTGCATATGGGTATTTAATTATGTTCCTACCTACGTATATACTTATAGTGAAAAGGATGATGCGAATCCTAGCGTGCAACCTGCAGGTGTTTCGTTGGAGGTAATTTTACCAAACAAAATTTTTCTTGGATGCAAAATTGCTAAACTGCCATATAATGAACCAAAATCAGTCTATCAGCTAACACGCAATGAGCCATATGGCAGATAACGTTTGAAAAGCTTCAATAGACGAGGGTCATTTTTGCGAATGCTTAGTCCAGCAGCGTTGTATACAGCCGAAATGTTGATACTTAAACAAAAGTTTAAAGAAAACATCATATAATGTGATTATTATAATTATTCATCAAATTTCAAGGTGTTTTTTAAGTATTTTGATTATATCTGAATGTTAACAAGACTATAAGTGCACTAAAGTTTACGAGTAGGTACCTTGTATTATTATATAGAGTTAATCATTGAGCTCTAAATTTTATCCATTAGAGAAAATATATTTCCTAGGAAAATTTCGCACGGTCTAAGCGATTCCCTTTTAGCCATGTTATGTTCTTGATTTGGATATACCCGAGATCGAAATTACTTTGCCTCACGAAATGTATATAATACTTATTTCATAACAAGTTTTCCATTATCAATTAAGACTAACAGTAGTGGTATGTAGTTGTATGCTGTAGTTTACGGCGGCATAGCAACACATTATCGCTTGTTTAAGCTATTAAACCCCCGACTGTTTTGATTAACAGCACCTGGGTCGTGTGCGATTTGTGTATGTTGGTGCATGCGCCGCAGACTGCAGTGTTGCTATCGCTGCTGACTAATAATTTGCAAGCCAGGCGTCTAGATGAGAACGTGACCTATTCCAAATCGACCTGAGGTACTCGGTGACACAAAGGCAGTATCGATTACTGTGCTGGTTGATAAGCAAGCACTTGCGTTATTGTTATAACAGTTGGTAAAGTACTGCATTTTATACAGTACTTGTAAGCTTTCGTAATATCGCAGTTTTTATTTGTTAAATATTTTGTTGTTAACCGTAGTTTGACCATTAAGTGAATAAATATGTGTTCTCATATATCTTCTTATCAAGTAAATATGGCTAAGTAAACTATGATAATATTCCAAATTGTGCATTTCAATTGCCCTTTTGTTGCCATCCAGGAGGTCCCGGAAACCGCTAGGTTATGTATTGTCATATTAACAAAGGACAAGTTATAATTAGAGATGTAAGGAGTTTCAGCATATTTTTTTAAGGACCCAAGCCAGCCTTGTCTACACGTGGTGCATGCAACACGCACTAGACCAGCGCGAGTAACAGTTGTCGGGTGTCGGATCCGTATATTAATTGAAAGCTCCAGAGGCAGAGCATATAATATGAAGAATATTCTCACGCGTCAAAAAACAGGTTATTCTATATATCCGATTAATATACGGATCCGACACTCGACAAGTGGAAACCAGCCGTAAGGGCCCTAAACCCCCCGATGGTGAAAATAGGAGCAGCCCTTGCCCGGTAGTACAGTTGTAGCTTGAGTATACCCATTAGGTACCTATATAGATATTATTAAACGTAATATGTTTTAAATACGCGCATTGCCAACTCTTTTCAACGTGCATATCGTATCACGACTTAAAATTATCCAATACATTATGTCAAATTATATTTCCATAAAGGTACTTAAAATGGACATTAATATGCCTAAATGTATAAAAAGCATCGAAACAACCTAACCTAACATAAAAACACTTTATAATATGATGTAACAACAATGCTACGAAATACTTTATTTAGTTACCATAGTAATAAAAGAGGCTACAGTGTTGATTAGTTAGTGATTTGTTTACGAAAGCAGGTCATTTATAAGGAGCTAGCGATAACATAAGTTGTTTAACGCATGGTGCAGTAGTTAAGTTGTAACCATTAATGAGAAGGTATTTTTAAGTTTCTTATTCATAGAATGAGTAATAGTAAAATAGTCATAAATGTCTATTTTGAAATTCGAATTCAGGAAACTAATTTCGTAATGACACTTTACATTAACATTTTCCAGTAAACGTTTAATGAGAATAATCAATATAATATTCGAATTTATGTTTATTCTAATTAACTAACGAATGATTTGGAGAAAGTATAAATTAGATTTGTAATTACAAGAAAAATAAAATTGTGTTCTGTTTGCAAATTTGAGTGACTTATCCAAAAGATGTTATTAATATTCACTGTAAATACTTGTAACACTTGTCACACACTTGTTACCGTACTTCGATTATGGATGCAACGGGTTCATTGGCCGGATTTGCTCCACTGAATCGAGTGTTCACGTACATTTACACCAGTATTTGTTTGTACAACCAATTTGTCATGACGTCTCAATTTGGGTAACTGTTACAGCGGGTATCCTACACTGAACGCTGACCTGAAAATGACTCATTTGACGCCAGTTACGAGATCGTTGTCAGGACAAACAGTGTCTCTATCGAACGTGAGTTTGTCTACGTTACAAAGATTTTAGGTCAGTTCAATGAGAGATTCGGAAGACCAATTGAAATTGTCTAATTAGTTGGCTGATGTTTTAATAAACTTTCGCTAAGAGTTTCTGAAAG
Organism: Leucinodes orbonalis; assembly: GCA_019425675.1. Classification (NCBI taxonomy): domain Eukaryota; kingdom Metazoa; phylum Arthropoda; class Insecta; order Lepidoptera; family Crambidae; genus Leucinodes; species Leucinodes orbonalis. The sequence continues at coordinate 12,333 of PQWD01007690.1, read as the reverse complement.
TCAGCTACTTTCGCGGATAAAAAGCTATGTAACGAACATAAAAGTATACAGGTAGGTACATTTCAGAGCCGTCCAGGGTCGGATCAAGTACGGTGCTAGTTTAAAGGTTAATAATATGCAAACTAGCCGGGCTCATAAATATTAACACGACTACGTATCGCCGTAACTGTACTTTTTAATCTGTCCTCATACCATTCCAAAATAGTTACAAGATGATATTGATGTATTCATTTTTTATTTATATTAATTTGTCGGACCAAACAAGAATATATATAACTTACATTTGAAACAATAAGAACTATATTTTTTTACAATACACTCATTTCTTGAAAAGTGAAGAAACTCGTGCTTCCTGGATTGTTCTCAGTAAAAACCTGCAGTAGATTCAAAAATAAAATTTGTTGCAATTGGGAACTCATGATCTAGCAAAGTCACAGTTTCGAGTAATTTAGAGCGATAATAGAGTAAATTAAAACAGACAGTGGCTTCTTGTTCGGTGAAGCTGCGAATGCCATCCGCGGCCACCGGCGAAAGTCGCAGTGGCCCGTGCCACCCTTGTAAAATGTATAGAATACGACAATATAAAGCAATAACTCACCAATGAGATTATTGGCCGTAATAAGTATACAGCAGAGGAAGAGGATGGCGGCGGTGATGCGGTAGTGCATCCTGAACACCATGTTGTCGATGACAGCCTTGTCGATCAGGTAGCGGACCTTGACGAAGCCCGCCACCGAGGACACCAAGCCGAACACAGTCATTGTGCTGGACTTTTGTTATCACTATCTGAAACGAAAGAATAATAATATTGAAATAAATGAAACCATGTTTAAAAGTACATATTACTTAAAATAGGATAACATTATTATTCACATTATTTAAATTGTATTTTAAATATTAAAATACAAAACCTATTACGAACATTTTAAAAATATTTTTGTATGTTGTTTTGGCATCGAACAAGCAAACAAGTAGTTTCTTCTACCGGACCATTTGAAAAAAAAATCTGCTGGAAAGCGACTCTATCTCATATATTTTTTTTGCCGAATGTAATTTTCCCATACCTTAACTTGTAACACGTGTGCAACAACGAGTAATACTCCATCTGATATCAACTGAATTGTCATGAAAAACAAAAAGTCTGATCATTCAGTAAAATAAAGAAGTCACTATGGTGATCACTATAAATAGATGAACGCATCGCAGTGACAAGTGGCATACCCTACCAATACTAAATTAGAACGTAAACGGTACGGTTTATTACTGTTTTGATTCGGCCAATGTGTGTAACAGCTGCACTGTTCTTGTTTACCATTGATGTCTTTATTTTCGTTTATGAAACATCGTAACATGCTTTATTGATTCCTATGACATCAATTAAATCTATCACATTATTTAGGTGGTTTTAACGATTTAATGTTTTGATTTCGATGATTTCTTTCCTTATCATCCTGCGAATTGATAATTCTTCATAAACTACGCTTGCAAAGACATCAGTACTGAGAGATCTCGGAATGTCCGTCCCGCGTTCATCCGTTATTGAAACATACTAAGGTGCTATCGAGACTCAATCAATGACCCCACATATAATTTAACGATGTCATGCGGTTGCCTCTCGCCCACGCGTCTCATTAGCCGGTCGCTTGTCTGTGCTTAGGTAGGGTTTGTGCTTTATAACATTCTCACGATACAATGAATTTAAGTTCCTTAAATTTATGAAATTTTTACATCAAAGTTACCTTTGTGAGTGCACTATTCTTGCTGACACCTATAAAAAGAATGTTTACATCATCGGACATGTGTTTATTATAATTGCATTGCTTGTAAACATTGAATCAACATTTTCTAGGGCATGAATGATAGAACAGGATTTTACAATTATGACTGGTTACATACTTGTGGCAGGACAAGTGGATCGCGTACTCGCGTAGACAATTCATCACAAATAGTTTCAACCTTGACAACTTCTTGATCCCGTTCCTACGCTGTGTCGCGCGATGTACATGTTGTCTTATTTAGGTCGTGGATTCTTTAATTCAATAGATCGAATAATTTCCTATTCATTATTTTGAACTTTGTATGACCGATCGGTTGGTAAGTAGTGGATAGTGTTATATTGTTACAGCACTTTAATATTATGGATAACGTCTCGGACGTATTTACGTTTGGAAGTGTAACTAAAGTAGCCTGGATGTAGGTAGGTAGTAGCTTGAGTTGATACTGTTGATAGCTACGAATTAGTTTTGCCTGAGCCATTCAATAAGCTGTTATTATTTTTTGGTGAGATTTTTGCTTAGATCTACGTTTTGAATTGCGTTTAGGTGGTTTAAAAGAATTGCAAGAGACTTATGATCGCGTTAGGCTCGGTCCGCGGAGGCGAATGTTGCGCCGCGCGCAGGGCATATGGCGGGTCGTCGACCGGCCGGCGCTCGTGCGCCTCCTGCGCTTCCAACCGCCCCCGCGCCTCAGCGCTGCTTTACCTTCCCCGACCCTGGCTGATGCACCGCTTGGCAACGCGAATTTAACGCGAAACCAGTTTTCACAGCGACAATCTTTACCGGGGTATCACGTCGAGATCGATCGGTTTTGCGATGTGGAAAGATCGCTTGAACTTTCCAAGCGATTGCCTTGGTTATGGGAAATTGACAGTACTGTTGTTTAGACGAGGACTGTACTCGGCTTGAATTGTTAATCAGTTAAAATATCTTCTAAAGGACGTTGCACTTCGAGGTGAACGATGTTTGTTAACGAACTAACAAACGACTGATAATACAGTACGCCAAGCGGGGAAGTGAGCCGGGTGCATTCCATCTTTTATGACACGCTCCGACGCGCATACCCTTTGTGTTCAACAGATCCTTGTTTCACAGGCTTGTTACCGCATCGGTTATTCGCGGTTTCGTCATGACTTTACCGATGGTTTCCTTCATATAAGTAATTTCTTTAAACGAACGTTAGTGTTAAAATAGAAGTGACGTAGCTTAGGGTCTAAGTATCAAACGAGCTAACATTCTTATGTATTAACAGCTGGTGTTCTTATTTAAATTGGCTGGCACGCGACTGATTACTAAATGTATAGTGCTAGTGTTGAGCGTAACATGCGTTTATCCAGACGAGATACACGTAACCTGTTCGTGGGAATGGAATCCCGTAGTCCAGCTCGCACCTCCTGAACAATGGAAAAGAAATTGTGTAGTCTGTTAAGCGTATCTAATGACACGTATCGACCGGTTTCGGTTCAGTTAGGTAACTAAGATCAGCGGATTGCAAGTGAGCGGTGCGCCTGTCGCCTGTGTTGTAATTTACAGCTTGACGACCGTGGCGTTTAATAAAGCGATGCTTGTTAAGGTCACTAATCTGTGGACAGTATTATAGGACTGTCTTTTATATTGTTGCTAGAATTTTGCTTTGAATATATTAAATGAAAGAAGCAGGATGTTGTATTTATCGCTGTAACCAACGAGTTTATTAATTAGTTAATTTGGCACTTAACCAGCAGCAGCTATATAATGAACGACTTTCACTTGATTTGCTGATTGTCATTATTGCATTATGACTATTTGGAAAACGAATATATTAATGGCAACAGTATAAGTACTGTCATTGCTGTCGGTTAATTAAAAGTTTGTACAAAAATGCTTTTATAAGTTAAACTTTTGCAAGTTCCCAGGTGAATGTAAGAATTACGAGTTACTTTATAGCTCTCTATATTTCTTGCGTAATTATGTGTACTCAGTGTATTTACGAGTTCGTTTTACTGGATTATCTCGCGGAAATGATGAGAAATCGTACGGTTGACTATAATATTTATCCGAGAGTTGGACGTCAACGCATGAGTGATCAAGTAGTACAAGAAGTGGTCGGCCGAATTTATTATCTTGACAACAGTAACTTCAAAAATATCATTGTTAGTAAATGTCGTATGTATAAAAACAAATTGAGCTGAAACTTTTATAAATATGTAATTCGTATTCGTAAATTTGTACTGCTCATGGTAATTAGGTAGTTGCTTGTTTTGCTACCAAATCTATTATGAGTAGGTTTGTAGGTATATCTTGGAAGTCAGAGTTTGTAGAAAATTTACATTGGAAAAAGTATTTGTAGGTGTGTTAGGTATTTTAATTTTGATAAATTCAGGTTGTTTTGAAAAACTTAAAGCTATATATAAGTAAGAAATTTTATATATAGCTTTTATCGTCCAACTGCAGGGTATTTTTTATCTTCTATAGGCAGACATTTGACCGCCATATCACCTGATGGTAAGTGATGATACGGCCGAGGATAGATCATGCCTGCCTAGAAACAGCCTATTCACTTTTGCTTTGAAGACGGTATAAGCCTTCCCAGACCTTCTTGATTTTATAATTAGCATGACAGAGAAATTTGATGTCTATTATCTATCTTGAAAACATGATATTTGTTAATTAAATACTTTTTTTAGTAATAAGTACTTTTAATGTAGGAAGTACTTATTTCGACATCAAATGTGTGCTGTTTTAAATATTTTTTACAGAATAATTAATAGAACTGAAACGGATATTGGTCATTGTTATAGATTAGAATATAAGTTATACGGAAATATCGGTATGTTGTGTTTGCGCTAGTTGACCCAGCTTGGGTTACATATAGGTTAGGGTATTTTAGTATTCACGCTCTGTTAATGATTTAGAAGAATGAAACCAGAAATAACGCGATGGATGAATAAAGACTTGGTCCCATAAAAGGCGGCTTTCATTTATCACTTTTTACTGCAACATGCCAATCGTTTAGAATTTTTTGAACATATTCTGTTGAAAACAGCCTTTTTTGTTTCCAAGTCTTATTTCGTCCTTAGCCAAGGTGTTATTTTTTGGCTAACATTTTTCTGCCAGTTTCAGCCTCCTATTTTGAAGTAAACGTGGCTCTTTTCATATTTGCTAATAGCTGGTAGATATAGGTAAGACTACTACGGCACATCAAATCGACTTGAAAAGCTTGTACGAGCAAATAGATATCGTACGTAACTTGCATACAATAAGCCTCTTATCACGTTGTAATGTAGATAAAATTGTTTTAGTTTAAACCTTACTATTCTTATTATAGAGTTTAAAATATTTTGACGCCGCAAATATTTGTTTGTGCTAATGGAATATTTTTTAAATTTTATCAACTATTCTAGGGTGTATTCCGGATTCAATAATATATAGTAATTTAACGATTAACTTTTTTTAGTATGTTTGATGAATAACATATTGATTTTAAATGATTATATTATTATTTGTGGTAACATTATAATAGTGTTGCAATATAATCTTACGTACAGAAAATATTTCTAAATTGGACAAAGCAAATTGGTGCAATTGAAAGTCAAATTTCTCAAGTTATCTGTGCTTGATATTTGTTTGGTAAAGGCCGCCACTTCTGACCTATATTCCTAATTTATCACAATGGCCTTGTGTGACAGCTGGTCGTTGATATGGTCTATTTTGTTATGTATAAGGGCTATCGCCAGGCGCCTCCATAGAAAATCATCTATGCAGGTGGCGTGGGCCATACTCCGTGATATGAATCCAATGAGTGTGACCATTTGAAGTTTTTATGTCCCATAGCCACAGTGTGAGAGCTCACTACGAACCGGCAATATTCTGCCCTTGTTTTACATTTGATTTAAATTTCAAATGAGACGTTGTTAGGAATAACGTGCTTGAAAAGTTCATAGTAACTGGGAATATCGTGATGTGATTATAGAAGCTACATGGCTATTCAGCTTTTTGATTGTTTGATGGGTGGGCAAAGTTTTAGCGTAAATGTATTTAATATCTCAGTATCGGTAGGTTTGATATAAAGAAAGCTGTGTTGCTGTAACAAAGATTACAGCGTAGATAATGTGTTATGCGGGTAATTTATTCAATCATGCCCGTTTATTTAACCAGTATTGAGGACATCAACACGTTATAACCTTTATGCGAGGTTACTCAAGTGTCATAATAATAATAGTAGGTAATTATAGTAGCCCTTTATACTTACTTCAACAAGCCTTCCAAATTTTGCCAATGCTAAGCAGATACTTACCTACATATTATCAAATTTTGATAGTGGATCGTATGAATAATTATTCTGGTAACAGCTACAGTAAGTCATGTACATACTCGTAGTTATTATAGTAGATTACAGATATTTTAAAAATGACAATTAAACGCAAACTGAAGCTATTGTTACTGGAACATTGATCTTGCTTTAATGTATAAAATATGTACAAATCTATGAACGCATCCGGGTTCATTCTTAACTAGCAAATTATGTTTTTCAATTCTTTATGGCCGTCCTTGTGGGATCATCTTCAATGGAAGTCCGTGGACCGTGAAAATATCACGTGCTACTACCACAATCGGTTCCCCTCTTGTTCATTAATACTAGTTTTATTAGTTCTACAGGTATGTAACTTGGGAATTATTTCCGAAGTAAAATATTTCGAACCACAAAAGCTAATTTAATAACAAGGAAGTAATCAACTCTGTTTAACAGGCTAGTGTGAAGTTTGTAGTTATTATTATTACAACCCCCATTGTCCATTCATTCAAAAATATAATTCCTGGTAACGAGAATAGTGTCCCTTTCCCTATGGCCGCTACTCAGGTAAATGGAGTCACCGGCGCTACCTGTGAGAAACTCGCCGTTCATCGGACCCTAATAGTCAACAGTTTTGGAAGATGACTTATAACGTATTGAGTTGTATATTAATGAACAATCGAATATAGTAGTTGAATCGGCTTCGCCTGAAATTGTACTTAGCACAGAAGGTAGAGTAAAAAAGAACAACGATGGTGTATGCACAAGTCTTTTGTTCTTGCACATGTATGCTGTCAAACGGCATTCCTTAGCTTGTCGATATGACTAAAGCGCGTCTCGGATCATCCCAAAGTAGAGCTTTTGTGTCACAACTTACCTTTTTAAACCTAACAGTTTCTTTCCTAGCGCCTTCGGTTTATCGCGTTATTTTACTGTCTCACGTTTTGTCTTTGTTCACAACACAGCACAGCCTCACGAGAAAAACAATTAAAAAGGGGTCGCAATAGATTTACGTCATAATTTGTCAATGTATGTTATAAGTTAGCAATCAAGTGATTGGAATGAAACGAGTGGCACGCGGTCGCGGCAGCATGCGGCACACCAGCTGCCCGTGGGTCGGAAACACAAACTGGAAAGCGTACACGGCCGACCTCCTGCACGCTGAGTTGCGCGCGTGTTCACTACTGAACTTGCGCTGCGCAGACGCACCTATTTCTCTCTCCCTCTTACCAATGCGCACCCTCATTTTCCGTCTCCCTTGTCGAACCAAGTTACTGCACAGTAGTCAGTAGCAGAGAGAATTCGACGTTGAACGAGTTCTGTGCCGAGGGTCTTGACTTTTCGTCTCGTGTTTTCTCCGTGGGCTATACTTTGAGCTTTGTATGCCAATTTTTTAGACGAGAATATGATGACTGGTTTGAACGAGTGGGAATCTCGGCTGTTAATTAACACATTGTCGGATGCAGTAATTTATTAATGTACCATTAAATTGAATGTACCTATAATAGTGTAGTCGTAAGTACACATTATGGAACATCAATCAATGGAATTATAATAATTTTGTTATGCAATAGTTAAATATTAGTTCGTACGATAAGGTCTTCACTGAATTTTTATTTGTATATTCAGATACATACTTATTAAATTTTGAACTAAATATCTTGATGAATAGGAAAAACTTTAAATTAAAAAAACCTGTTAGAGATCATTGTATAGATTGTGTTTGGATAATATTGCTATTTAGGTAAGGTAATTATTTACTTCCCAGTTTTAAAATAAAGCCTAGTAGTTTATACTTATTTAAAATATTGCAAAGTTTTAATGCATACTTTAGGTACTTTGTCAAATTTATAGTATATATAATTGAAATTGAATAGGTTTGTATTGATTTATTGGTAGGTTGTATAACATAAATTGTAGAATACACAGCTTTTAAATCAATTTATTTGCTTACTACATATATACATTGTACTGAGTAACAGTTTGAATACGTAGGTAGTAGGCACATTTAGGTACTTGTAATAATTACATTTTATACATAAGTTTCAAAATGTTGAATAATTAAATAACACATTCACCTAACTGTATGCCTCAGTAATATTGTATTTACTCTTTACCTTTGTTAACGCACTGGGGTTAAAATGTTTACAAATTATCCCTAAAGAAACAGATATATATTGAATTAAACTAATTGCATATACCTAAACATTTGGCATTCCTAATCAAGTTATGCAGACTAAGGGTGTAAATCCACTGCAGGGGAGTGTAAGATAAGGAATCGTCATTTCTCCAAAACTCCACTAGCAAGACGCTTCGAACTCCTGGAAGGAAATGGATTTGGATGGATCAACATAAAGGCCTCATTAAGTACTCGTCGATTTTCAATAGTAGTCATTTAACTTTATCAACAGACTCCATGAAAAAGAATGTACTGCACAATGTTCGGAGACTTTAATGGAGTTTCGAACAGGCAGTTTTGAAAATGAACATAGACAAAATGAAGACTATATATAAAGGTCTTGCTCAAGTATGGAAGTTATTAATTATACATACGAGTATCTATAATGAATTTTACATCATGTGCCCGAAGAGTTTGACAACCTTATTCGAAACATATTTTGAATATTACCAATTGATGATTATTTCTGAAGTATTTTAAGTAACATTAACCGAAATTTTACTTAAAATAAAAAACAAGAAAATGGTTCGATTATTTTTCCATAATTATGTAGCACTACTTACGGCTCCCAGAAATTAAGACGTCATGTATTAAAGATTAGTAATATTATTGTCCTTCACTTTAAGTATTTAATGACATAAGTAACTGCAATGCAAAATCACGGTTGCTTATCGAAGTGCAAGAAACTCACAACAATACACGGTGTTGATATTCTAATATATGTCTTTGTGGATATTTAAAAACTTTAGCTAACCTCTAGAACTTTTTGCTAAACTGGATTTACCAGTTTGGATGTCGTGAGTGACGCTGTCCGTATTATCTTTTTTGGGTTATCTATGGATAGTTTGAAGCTTAACTACGACAATTGAACCTTGAACGCATTAGAACGCAGGTACGCAGGTATACATTGTGTAAAGTTTCATTTGCACTTAAAAAGCTTAGCACGAAATTAGAAAGTTCTTTAAGGGTGTTAAAAGTGCTTCCAAATCTAATTTAGTACAATTGATAATATCTAGGTATAATATTATGTAACTTATACAAGTGCATACATATGTAACTTATACGAGTTAATTCATAATACATTCAAAGCCATGTCGTGCTTTGAAAGCCATAACATTACGTAAATAAATATTCTTGAATACATAGTTAAAATACGTAGGTGTGGCTGATTTCAAGTGTACAAAAACTTGAAAATTTATCGGTCAATGACTTGACGTTACTGTGCATTTTTTAACTTGTAAGTATCTCTCACTCCGTGTTAAGTATTCACGTGGTCTTTTTTAAATCCCATGCATGAGACGACTATTAAACTTCAATATTAATGACGTATCAAATAGACAGTCTGGGCTAATGTACAAGTAACTAATTAAAGAACAGAAATATTATTATTTATTACAATATAAGTAACTATATAGGGTTATATACAATACTACGATACGATTATTACTATAAAAATGTTTTGATCAATTATTTTTATACACTTCAAGACCAAAGCCAAGTTATTGTTTATACAATTTTGGAGTAGGTTGGCAGATATATTTTTATTGTAGTACTTCAGCGAGTTAAGCGGAACCTTATTTTAATGTGTGCTCAGATTATAATGATTTCACAAAAAAATGAAGCATATAAGATCGATGCCCATCGGGTGGCAACATGCCATAGGCATTGCCAGACATCAGCCGGTGTCGTTGGATAACTGGTTTGGCGACCTTTTCGCTGCACACGGAACGAGTCCCACCTCATCGGTTAATAAAATTCAGACTTAAATACACACTAAGCACCAAATTCATCTAACAATTCTCATGCCGATAGTCTCCATCCCAAATTTGCTGATCAATATATTTAATTATCTGTTTCTTCGTTTAATTCGCTGTTTCCTATTGATTGACGTCATAGTTTGCTGTCTGCTGATATCGGCTATATACTCTAGTCTTGGTTAACAATACCTACTTACGGTTACGTCTTAATGAGTCATAATTGTTCCATGTTAATGATAATTAACTTAATACACTATTGGATGCAACTTCGTATCGATTGATTAATTAAATTTAATGTATTGTTTTTACTTTGCATCGTATGTATTTTCGCTATAATACTTATAATTTATTGCTGGGATTTACCAATTTCACTTCTTTCAAAATATATGACTGAAACTGCTTGTTGACTGACACTGACTTGAACTAAAATGTTTATTTAAGTTTTATTGTCCTCATGGTTTTTGATTGATTAAACTAATAAAAATTATTGCTTTTTGGTAGCCACCCATAAATATTATCATTCTATAGAATATATCCTTATGTTTATATATATTAATTTTATTTTTGAAAGACAATGTATGACTAGATAATTCACATCATGTTAATACTATTTTTGTTGAATAATAATCATCGTTTCGCTCGTTGCCGACTGCATTCCGCAAAAGCTGTGCGAAACCTTTCATTGGAATTCAAGTATAAGCAACATTGTGTAATATGATTTCTTTCTTAATATGCATAATGTGAAGTTGTGAATAAATTTCACTTTAGATCGTGTTGTTGAGATTTAAAGTTCTTTTTTGTTTGAAAAAGTCTTGGTTGCACGAACCACATCGCTTGTACGTGATTTGATTGAAAGCTCAGTCTACAACGGCGGTTACGTGACCGATTATCCGTCATCTAATTTGGCTTTTAAAACAGTCTTTCCAAAACTTATAATTATGTATTCGCGGTCTTTCTCGATGCTTCAATTCCAGCTATATGGATCGACGTGATGATTAGGACCGTTTAAATCGAATTTATCTTTGATTTGTTTGTGTTATTTACGCTCAGCGATATTGCTTATAGCTATCTTATTAAACATTTTATAATTAATAATAATATTTATATCCCAAATTATACATTTACATTGGCTTGAATTTTTTTATCCTCCACAATAGGCTGAGCCAGTCCTATAGAGGTTAATTAAGTGCCTTCATATTATATTATATTTTAATATAGTTTTATTTTGCAGTTTTAGTAATAATAAAACAACATTTTATAAATTGTTCAAACTTGGCCATTTCTTTCAAGCAAAAGTTGACGTTTTTACGTTTTCACTTTATTTTACCGGTGACGACTGGTTCTCTCGCCGCAGGTAATTCCCAGAATGTTTTTCAAGTGATTCATAATATTTGCTAGCTGGTGACTATTTGCATGCATTTTTTTCCGTAGAACTTGAGGGCCAACCCCGCGCTCATTTGCAAGATATGCCAACGTTTTACCGCTGAGGTTTGCGATGTTTTAGTCATTTTGTGGTTAGTCTACCGAGATTTGATTTGTTTTGTAAAGTAAGGCAATTTTTTTTATTAGGTATGCTTCGAAAGTGGTTAAGATGGAGTTCAAAATATATCTATAGCAAAATGATGATCATGAGTAATAAGGCTTTTCGATTTGAAAATGTTTTTGTAGTTATGTTGCAGTTAATAGCTGACCCCGTAGAGTAAGTACTTCCATAGTACCTGTTTTACTCTTAAATAAAATTCCAAGTCTTCGATGTCTAAAAATTATCTCCTTTATCTAATTTGTATTTAGCAATCTGCCAAAGCGTACTGATCTCGCTGTTGACTGGTTTGCTGATGCGATGGGCATGATAAATCATAACATCCGGGTGGGCTATTTGCTTAGGTATAGTCTACCACGGTGGATTTCAAAAAGAGTATCAATAATGCAGTCCAGAAGCAGTGTCCACCTTTCGACTCCCCTACCGATCCGCACCGGTTTTGCGTTCCAGGCAGTACCTTTGTCGCATTGTGTTTGCCTATTTTGCGGGAGCGAGACACCGCCTCCCTCAAATTTCAATATGAGACATTTGTTAAGGCAGAAACCATGTTGCTTCAATAAATATATAAATAAAATAATAAAACTATGCTTTAGATTCACCAGCTTGGTGCCAGTAGGTATCTTTTTTTAACCTGGAACCAATTTCGACAGAAAATTTTTATGTGCAAATGTTATTAACTAACATATTATCATCCATCTCAATTTTATAATAGCTTTGAATTAGGAATTGTGCTTAAATTAAATCAATTAAATGTAATCACACTAATATTGATAAAGGGAAAATGTTAAAAGTGTGCAACAACATGTTGT
>PQWD01007688.1:0-12060 GCA_019425675.1 Leucinodes orbonalis | reverse complement strand
TGTCCGATCCGCTTGACACATACGTTAACTTATTATTATTTATGACCTAAAATTGTTTATAAAAATATGACCTTAACGCGTCATTAAAAGGGTAGAAAATTAAAAGCACGATCATACTACATGTCACCATGACATGTAGCCACAGATTTCCCAATACAGGAGATGGGGCAAGCCGCGTTTAAAGTGCGACAAATGTAAGCTCAACGAGCATACACTAGCTGCCAGTTTACGCTCTGTGAGACACGTCAAGACGCATGAATATTAGAAGAAATTACCGTTTTATTCCAAAATTCCATCCTGTGCAATTGTAACATGCCATCATCGCAATAAATCAGTTAATTTACCAAGAAATATAATAACTTTTCACAGGTAAGAACCGAAAACAAATGGGACACTGGACTGCTATAACTTGGCGGCTTGTCCAGTCTAATTGTATATTCGGATGTCTGTGCATGTAGCGAACGACGCGATATGAATGAAATTCAGTCCAACTGAAGCAATGGGCAGAATTTTCCACGGGCACTCTTTAATGAGATTTTGCATCGACTAAGTTTATCGTTCAATTAAGGGTACATCTCATTTTTTGTGTATTATACCATATGTATGGAGATCGTCAGTTTCAATCTGTCTGGCATATTTCCATACGTTTTGCGACTGTCTGTGGCGTCACTGTTTATAGAACTAACTTAAGTAATCAATTTTGACATTGTTATTACCTTATTTATCTTTAAAACAATAGATTTGATATGCAGATCATCACGAGTAGTTTGAGGTATTTTGATCTAATAAATTCCCGAATAAACGTACATGATTTATTTTTTTGAACCCAATCAAACAAAAATCGGGTTCAAATCCCGTCACGTACGAATGTGTTTCCGAATATATGTACGTTATCCGATGCTCTACGGTGTAGGAAAACACCGTCAAGATTCAAAGGTTTCGTGAAGTCGTCAACTCGCAACTGGCCCGCGTGTACGACAAAGGCCTAATCAGCCTATACGGGTAGGCTCGTGCCCCTCGGTGAGGGCGCTTAATGAGCTAATGATGATGAAACAATTTGTCATACAAAAACTCCCAAAGACGATCCAAACTTACCCTAGATCACATAGCCAACGTTTCAACTCTCTAACTAAACAATCGTCAAAACGAACGGACTAAAGCGGACATATGTGAATCAATGAGCGGAAGATATACAAAAGTGTTCGTATCCAACTGATACGTCAGATAAAATCAATTTGAATACGAAGGGGTGATCCATCATTGGTATCGCAGGTCATCTGCGATGCTCCCGATTTGCTTTCACTCGATACCGGTCGGTATGGTTAGATAACTATTGTTCGTTCCGCATTCAACATGCATTGGTGTATATGTTTATGATATCTAAAATGTATAAAATGACGACCCATGTGAAGTAATGGTTGAGACGTCGGCTACTACAGGGTCCGGGGTTCGAACCCCGGGTATTACAAACGTTTGTGTGCATGAAAAAAAAAAATTGAAAATGAATTATTCTTGGAATAAGTTCACAGTAAATATTTAGAACTGCTCCCATAAAAGTTTCCCCTGTGTTATGACTTATGAGAGACAGGCTCCTCCATGAACATGTCTGTTTGTAATGGTCTGGGAGTTTCTATGTATAATAAATGTATATATTAACAAAAAAAGTGTATAAGTATGTTTATCAGTTGTTTAGTACCCTAACTACGAGCTTGCGTTTAATATGGGGCTAGATGGCGCTGTGTGAATCTCAGTGGATATTTATTTATAAAATAACCACTAAAATGCACGTATAGTTGGGGCTATATGTTGTGTAAATGTGATCACAGATTTCCCAATACAGGAGATGGAGCAAGCCGCGTTTAAAGTGCGACAAATGTAAGCTCAACGAGCATACACTGGCTGCCAGTTTACGCTCTGTGAGACGAGTCAAGACGCACGAATATTAGAAGAAATTACTGTTTTTTTCCAAAATGCCATCCTGTGCAATTGTAACATGCCATCATCGCAAAGAATCAGTAAAAATTCCAAGAAATATAATAACTTTTCACAGGTAAGAACCGAAAAGAAATTGCGACACTGGGACTGCCTATAAACTTGGCGGCTTGTCCAGTCTAATTGTATATTCGGATGTCTGTGAAATGTGATATATTTAAAATGTGGGAAAGCCGTTTGGCACGAATGGACTGTCTCGAACTAAATAATATCACAGCCTATTAGAAGACACCATAAATAACGCGCCCATTGTATTTCATCGAGTGACTGATGTCACCAAAAGTTCAAAATTGCCCCTTCCCTTCATTTCCTATTACCTCTCCTTTGAACCCACTTCAAAAATGGAGAGGACTGACATTTTTTTAAGCGTGGTACTCTATTTTCTCTTCAACTTTAATATAGGTAAGTAGTACGAATTTCTTCCCGGCTAAAAAAGTATTTTTAGCTTTTTAGTTTGAAATCTTTTTTTTTTGTTGAAAAATATGTTAAGGTTCCTACCGGGAGGGCTGCTCCCGGTAGGAACCTTATCATATTTTTCACCCGCTTGTGTGTTCAAATCCCGACACGTACCAATGTATTTTCGAATTTTCGAAAAATATATGTACGTTATCCGACGCTCTTACGGTGAAGGAAAACATCGTGAGGAACCTTCATGCACGCCTGCGAAGAGATTCGAAGGTTGTGTGTGAAGTCGTCCAATCCGCACTGGGCCCGCGTGGACGACTAAGGCCTTATCACCCTATACGAGTAGGCTCGTGCCCCTCGGTGGGGACGTTTAATGAGCTGATGATGATGATGATGTTAAGGTTGGCAATATACTTGTAGATCCTTCAGGGACACGAGTGTTCCTGGATTCCTATATCATTCACCATCAAGGGGGTTACTGCTATCTCTTAAAGCATTACTATTATGAAATGACATTTAATTAAATTTTTGTACCAGATATAGCAAAGTATTTTTATTGTAATTTGTTTTACAAGACGGCGGTAACCCCCAGGTGATTCGTCTACTTGTTTCGACCTTCCTCCTTCAAGTAAATCAACTTTGTTTTTAAGACAGTTAAACATAATAGAAATTACTTTTAACTATCGGAACTCCATATTCAGGTCATCAGTGATCATATTCAGTCGGTAGCCAACTATCCGTTCCGGCTAATAACTATTGATTCATAGATAAATGACTTCTCCCGATCGACTTTTGTCTTGTATGTTGTTTTTCAACGTTGGATATGCACATTTTTATTTTGGCAGTCAACGTTGATGTCAATCAATTGATGGCGATATCTGAATGGATGTAGGAACTGGATGGGATTTTGTTGGCTTGATAAGATATATAACAAGCTAATGATAATTATATCAATGATATTCTGTATATAAGGTAGATGCCACCCGTGCCTCAAAAACGAACCGCCGAAGAAAGTACAGTTTGTACTCTTTTGTTTAGGTAAATGATGAGCGTATCATTCGAAATATGTGTATGTTGCTGTCACTGCATTCGGAACACTTTTTTCAATTGTTTTGTGAGCATATCACGAATCTATACTTTTTTACATCATTGACAAATATGAGGAATGATTGGCAAGTTGAAGTGACAGTGGGCAGGTAGTATGAGCTGCAGTAGATTGTAAAGGTTAAAGAAAGATAATGTCTGTTGCTATGCCGCCTTTTAAGATTCACACAACTTCTGTTTTTTTTTAAACCAGAGGTATTGAGTATTCTAATCTGATGTCACCACCATAAATTGAAATATATTTAATTCAAAGTTGACTAAATGACTACTGACACAGTGATCTATCAACGCACAGCCCAAACTACTTTACGGATAGGTGGTATGACGTAGACATCCCCAAAAAAGGATTTTGATAGATTCAAGGCGATGAAACTTTGTCAATTTTAAATCGATCAGGCCGAGACTTTGCGTGCATGGAGATACTATGACGTAGGCATCACTAAAGGAAGGATTTTAAAATCCAACACTAAGTGGATAAAATAGGGGATGAAAAATAATACTTCTTAACACGAGCGAAGCCGTGGTTAAGCTAGTTTGTATATAAAAAGACAAATGCACCTAGTCTTGTGACAGAAAGCGTCGTGGCTGCAAGTGCAGCCCTCATCAACATCGCATCACCATAATGATGCACTTTCACTGTAAACCACCGATCGGGTTACGCAACGCAGTGCCAATGCCCACTAGTGTTGTCATCGAATAGTTCCACATCGATTAACCTATTTCCTGTTTCGTATATTGATATCGATATTTAAAAAATAGTAACTTTTGTGTTCCTGTTTATTTATGAATAGTGTTGGCAAACGCTCTACAAAACAAGTAAACATAAACAGAAATGACGATATTTTTTTAAATAAACACACTTTTTTTAACTAAGAAACAACTATTTGATATTATCAAGAATATAAATAAAATACAGAATTAAGGTAATTTATCGTCCGCTCGTGTGTTGTCACAGTAAGAAATGTATAAAATTAATTTAAACCCTTCTAAATTTCCAGTATTTAGTAGGTTTTGTGTGTGGGACCAATAAAGTTGATTATACACAAGCAATAATTCATGAAATAAATATACGATTATACTTGCAAAACATTAGATATCTAAAATAAAGCATGTCAGTACTCACAAATTCTTGTCATATTAACGAAATTCTTAACAACTTTTAATTTTATTTTAGGCATAAAAATAATTATTAATCGTTTACAATAGGTTCAAATAAGAAATATTATACACATTTAAGCTGGAGTGACTTAAATCACGTCAGAACAGCTGTACTTTACTAAAAAAATATTTAGTATCGATAATATATCGGTACCGGCCAACGGTATTACTCACAACACTACGCAGCATAATGCCGCATTGTAAGATCACATCGGAAAGGTGATTATGTCGTAATCGAATTCGGGTCTGTCATCATCGGGATGAGTCTCCGCAATAAATTCCAATGCAATTATTTCATTTTATTTTGTTTTGGTATCAAATCATGTGCATTTAATTTATTTTTTCTATTTTATGGTAACCTAAAAAGTCAACTTTATATTGGAAAATTTTAATAAAATCATCATATACTAGGTGGTAGACTCGATGCTGAGTCCTCTAGGTAGGTATAGCGCAGTTCCAGATATCGTCCTGTAAAATAAGAGAGCTATGCACTTTTGTGTTTCGGGATGAGGGCACTGTAACTAGTGAAATTACCGTGTATAAGACCTAACGTCTGCTGTAGTCGGGTGACGGGCGCAATGCAACATTGATGGAGAATTATAAGACTATAACTATCAGTTGGTGGTCTCCTTTAATGTCGCTCTGTCATGGTCAGGCGTATCACTTACCATCAGGTGAGTGTCCTGACCGTCCTGTTCACTTTGTAACATTAAAAAAAAATGAGAAAACAGTAAAATAAATCTCTGACCCAATATTAAAGGGGCATACATCTTAAAAAATTACAGCAATTCACTTTTAAATGTATTCATACTACCACATGGGTCATCATTCGATCATTTGTATTTTTACTTTGATTTTAAACTCCAAGGGTTGTGCGTTCGAGCCCCACTTTGTACCCACACATTATAGTAGGGGAGCTCAAGCGGGGATTTTGGAAGTGATTCGAGCGCGGCAGATTAATATCAGGGGAGAATCTTTGTAGTCTATTTAGTACTTCTACCAAGTACGGCCCTTTAATATTGTGACGTGCGTCTAGGGCACTCGATCAGATTAGTAAAAAAAATCGATCCTGAAAAATACTCGAGCGCGTCAGATTTAAACAATATAAGTTTATTACATGCAAAAAGAAACCCCTTTAATAATCTGACGATTTGAGCGTGACATAAAAAATTGAGCGAGTCACTAAGTTGCAAAAAAAAATCGTTACCTTGAAATACTCGAGCGCGAATGTGGTTTTTTTCATTTTAAAGGAAATGATTAAAAAATGATAAGAATACCATAATCTGACGATTTTCATAAGCCGAAGCACCTAAAATCATCAATAGAATGTAGTAGGTACAACTACTGAGAATTATATATTCGGTCGTGTTTATCTGTGTGCAACGCTTTAGTTTGTTTATTATTGTATTTTCACAAGTATTTTATTTATGAAATAAATGTAGTGAATTTAATCTGTGTTTATGACAATGAGTGATAGCAATGTAAATGACAAGAAATGTGTATTTTGTGCACAAGAAACAACTGAAAAAACTATTTTTTTTACACAAGAAACCTTAAAAAAATGTTTAGTGGTTTTGGAGTATCGTCGAACCAAACCTACAAAAAGAAAATCACGCAGTAATTATAATGAGGTAAAATTATTTGAACAAAAATCATTAACTGAGGTTTATCATGCACCGTGTTATAAACTGTTTACTGCAATAAAAGTACCCGCTGACTTTATAAAAGAAAAAAGTGCAACAGAATGCAATATTACACCGAAAGTTTCTGGAGAAAATTCTGAATTTTCTATTCCTGCTCACACGGCAACTCAAACTACTGATACTTCAGCAGAGCTATCTATTCCTACCACTTCTACAGCCACTCAAGATGTTGATAAATCAACAGAATTGTCCATTCCCAGCATTTCTACAACCACTCAGGTTGCTGATACACCAACCGACGAGTAAGTGCAGATATCACTGATAATATTACTAAATATCTTTGTTTGTACTCTAACTCACATAAATTTTATTTTTTCAAAAGATTATGAAAATATTATTGTAATGAAGAATTAAATTAGTAAAAACTGATAAAATAATAATGTAAGAAAATGTACATATACAAATTTTTAAAATTTTAAATACTAATTTATTAAATTCTTACTCATTACTTTTTTAAAAATAATTTTTATCATTAAAATATTTTTTTAATCTTTTATTTATAAGAAACTTATAATATATTTTTGGTAGTTGTTTAGTTTTACGGTCAGTTAGCTTTTTTAGCATGATAAAATGTAAAAGAACAAATATAAAAGTTTTAAAAATATAAAGGTCTGGTCAAAAACAATTTTTTTATATTAATTTAAAGTTCGAAAAACGAGTTACCGTGAAATTCAACAATGACCAAATTTATTTGATACATTAATTTTAGTTTTATAGTATTGTTAACGAGTTTCTTATGGGTATAATATTTTCAGACCAGAAATATCCCGTGATAATCATGATGAAGATGATTTATCCTAATTATTTTTTATCCTAATACTTATTTCCTACGTGTGATGTTTTCATTTTGATTAAATAAAAAAAATAATAATAAAAAATAAAAAGAAAAAAAAATTTTTTTTAAACTGTCAGATTTAAAAAATCCCTTGACAAAATTGTCAGATTAAGAGTTAACACCACTACAATATCGAGCTGAACCATCTGTATAAAATTCTGACGCGCTCGAGTATTTCAATGTCACGATTTTTTTTTGCATTTTCAAAAATCGATTTTAAACTTTTGGTCACGTCCAAATCGTCAGTCTTTGTAACAGGATACTTTTCATGGTTTATTTAACACCTGTTGTGAATTTCTGACACGCTCGAGAAAAAATTTTTTTTTCCAAATTTCTATCACTTAATACAGCTAATTCCACCAAGCAATCCGTCAGATTAAGATTTATCTGTAAACAGGAGTTCGTTGCGCGTTTACAGTATCAAAAACTGACGCGCTCGAATAGTTTTTTTTACCTATTTTTTTTACATTTTTAAAAATTAATACACGCTCCCCCACCACTAAAAAAATATACTTCATATAAACTTTTTTTCTCTTTAGGAGGTAATCTTCGTAATCTGATAGGTCTTCAAAACGCTCGAGTAAATACGCATTTAGCACTCTGAGCTCCCACTATTAGCTTAATACGAAATAAAATTTATTTTCTAATAATATTTGCTTAAGAAGAAAAAATCTTTAGCTTACTCATTCCGCTTAACTTACTGTACCTAAGTACACCATTTGATAAACACTTACTTGCGATGACTTTGGATTCATATAATTTCAAATATAGAGCTCACCCACGCTGACGGTCAAACGAAAAGTGCAGTAACTTTGTTTTGAACACTTTCGACATATTCGCGGTTAAAGATGTGTATAAGTGTATCTTGTTAATATAAAAGCTATTTGTTTGAAAATATTACTTTTTGATTAAATATATAAGAAAAATTAAAGGCACTCAAACGTAATAATGTTTGTATGATTACGAGTTTTGAACTATGATAATAGGTTAATAACCCATATTTCAACATTTTTTTTATTATGTATTATTTTTAGAAACTTAAAGGTGTTTTTGTTTGCTTAAGGTGTTTTGTTTACTGGTATTTGTATATGTCTGATTATTATTTGGACCATGCTGTGTATGCAATTTATGAATTACCATCTAATGCATTTATTTTGTTTATTCTTTTGGAACTAAAATATTGTAATCTGTCTGCGTACCAAATATATAAATAAATGTTTTGATATAGCATCCCTAATCAAAACTGCTGAAGCAGACGAGTTCTGGAGTGGACCGCGTCTTGCAAGCGTAGCGTAGCATACCCTCCGGCCGACGACTGCGAATGGTCATTGGTGGAGGCATGCCGATAAAAGCGGACAATCGGGATATCTGGAATAAAATAGGCAAGAAGGTCTCAGTGGACTGCAATAGGTCAAAGATAGAGTCAAAAGACGTTAAAATATAGAGCTCAAATTCCTGATACGGTCTTAAGTCAAAACTGCCGTAAATTTGACTTATTGCACTTTTCGATAGGACGGCAGCACGCTTATGGGAAGTACGGACGCTGAATAATTTCAAACGACTCACATTTACTTACACTTTCATTATACTTTGCCGGCATGTGACAACGTTTGTTAGTGAAGTATGCTAAATTATTGTCGATTGCATCACGGAAGAAGTGTTTGAATAAATTTGCAATACAACACCTAATGCAGTGCGTGTTTCACACTTGTTCTCGTTTTGGATAGCCTGAAGCTTGCGTAATGTGTTAAAGGTCTTTTGATGCGAAAATTATTACATATTTTACATATTATAGATAAAATTGAAGTGTATGTTTGTAATATTGAATGCACATTTTTTTCTCATGCATATAAATATAGTACATAATATGTTTTTTTTGTATGGCCAAGTCACACAACATCAACCATAATAATTAATTAATTGCAGTAAGGAACCTTAGACTTGGCACGTCTTTGTCTTGATTTCATTACTTTTTAGAGATAATCAAGCAGCTCCATCGACTTGGCTAGATTTTTTACAGAATGTTTTGGTGGGATTTTACTTCTTTTTGTAGAAACTTGAAAGGAATATTAGACGACCCATTGGTGTAATGGTTGAAACGTCGGCTACTACACCAAGGTTCCGGGTTCGATCCCCGGGCAGTACCTACAAATACTTGTGTGCACCAACATGTCTGTTTGTATTGGTCAAGCGCGGTCGACTTGGCGGGGGCACTACCGTGCCCTACCATTTTTTGACATCGGATGAAGCGGCCCCATGTTAAATATATATTGTTTAAAGGCGGTATGTCAATCTCTTATGTTTGGCTGGGCTCTTTTGTTATCTAAGCAGAGTCACCAGGTACTTTCAGATCTTCGATTATCCAAGTTATTATAGTTTTCCCTTTATGTAACCATTAAACCCTGACTCTGTACCAAATTTCAGCTTTGTGAGTTAATGGGAAGTACTAGTTCTATTTTGATGATTTTGTTATCTAAGCAGGGTCACCTGGTACTCCAGATCTTCGATTTTCGAAGTTTTTCAAGTTTTTCCCTTTATGTAGCCATTAAACCCTAACTCTGTACCGAATTTCAGCTTTCTGAGTTATGGGAAGTACTAGTTCTATTTTGATGATCATGAGTGAGTGAGTGAGTGAGTGTCTGTCGAAAATGCGAAACTTGCTTTCGCTTAACGTCGGAAACTAAAAATGACATGCAGACTTGAAATTTGGATTTAAAGTAAGTTATTATCTTACTAGATGACGAAAATTTCAGCGCTCTGGTATTATCCAAAGGTTCTCAAATCGGGCCTGAAAATGCGGCGAAATGGATCCTGTAAAGGATGGTACGGCAGTGTTTGCTACGCGCTCGACTTGGCGGGGGCACTGTCGTGCCCCCAGATCTTACCAACGTTGTTCGAGATTCAATAACATTTTGTTATAGGATTAAAAATAAATGAATATCCACTGACATTCACACAGCGCCATCTAGCCCCAACTAAGCATTAGCCTGTAATTGGATACTCAATAAATGATGACATATTTATATACTTTTTAAAATACATATAATAATAATAATATTTTTATTCAGCGGTTCCATACACACAAAATACGTAGTTAACTCGAACAAAGTAAATCTAAAATACAAAATACATGTAACAAATCAATTAAATTATTACACACTGAACAGGAGCCCACCCAGCAAAGTTAAAGTACATTAAATACTATAACGCTGATCTTCCGTGGACCCAAGTAAATGGAAAAAGGGTACCCTGCTCGCACCGTAACAAACATACACATAGTTTATGTGGATATCGAATAGTTCACCATATAAAACAATAATTATAATAAGTGAGACAAAACATACACGCCCAAAAACAGCACAAAAACAAAATAAACAAGGTAATGGCCTCCACACACCTATAATTCATTTAAAACACACAAATCAATATAAACAGACATGATCATATACACACATATTTGTACAACCTGGGGATTGAACCCGGAACCCTTGGTGTAATAACCGACGTTTCAACCCACAGATTTCCCAATATAGGAGATGGGGCAAGCCGCGTTTAAAGTGCGACAAATGTAAGCTCAACGAGCATACACTGGCTGCCAGTTTACGCTCTGTGAGACGAGTCAAGACGCCGAATATTAGAAGAAATAACGTTTTTTCCAAAATGCCATCCTGTGCAATTGTAACATGCCATCATCGCAATAATCAGTAAATTTACCAGAAACATAATAACTTTTCACAGGTAAGAACCGAAATAAATTGCGACACTGGGACTGCCTAAACTTGGCGGCTTGTCCAGTCTAATTGTATATTCGGATGTCTGTGTTTCAACCATTACAGAAGATGGGTCGTCAACCGTCTAACAAACATTTTTCTAGATTGAACATTTTGCTGTAGGATTCTAACTTTGTTCTAAATTGAATAAATATTTCACACACGGCCGCCAAATGTTGTAACTTTTGAGTAACTAATAGTGTCATGTAATAATTATTTCCTTAGAACAGTACTACAATATGAACTTTCTATACCAAACAAGGAAGTATGTAACACATTAACGCCAACAGTTGGTCTATCTAGTATAGTAATCTATACTAAAATTATAATGAAGAGTTTGTTTCTTTGTATGTTTGTTTGAACGCGCTAATCTCAGGAACTACTGGTTCGATTTAGAAAATTCTTTCAGTGTTAGATAGCTTATTTATTGAGAAGCTATATGTATATCATTTCTAAAATAATGCATCATTTGCGAAGTGTTTTCATAATATGATAATAATCCTTTTCAAATAATACTTTATTATCACAAGTATTTCTTTAAACAAAATTGCCCTTACATCATTCAACTTAAATAAATATTATTGAGAATTTGCAGTTTTAACTTACCTAATATACTCTCGCGTGCAAGTAAATCAACTCCAGCCTCAAGTGCGCATAAAAGTGATATAACTAAAAAATGACTTATTTTACCTCTATATAATGTTTTACATAATTAAAGCCTAGTAATTAGGCTTTCAAATGGTAGCATAATATCAGTAATTTAAATAAACACTTGTACTTAGAATGCACTGAACGCAACCTCCCGTAAACTGCTTCTGGCTCTATTCACAACTTGCGCGACATAACCCCCTATAAAACCCCTGTAATCGTTTTTTTTTTATCAGTCGCTCATTAACGTTTACCTGAAACACATCTCTGCAAATTAAAGCCGTCATTTGAAGAAAATTATGGATAACAACCCTGAAGAAGCCGCTCAAGTCGTTGCCTGTTGCAAGAAGGGTTGAACCAGCGAGAGTCGCTCGTCGTTTGAATATGAGTCAGTCCGCTGTCTCGAGAGTATACAGAAGGTTTCAAGAGACTGGTGCCTTCACTC
>PQWD01007687.1:0-37192 GCA_019425675.1 Leucinodes orbonalis | reverse complement strand
GAAAGGGTTTTGAGGTATTGAGGTGAATTGAGGTATTCCTTCCAATTTAATTTTACATGTCCTTTTATTACATTTAAGATATATTCAATTTTTGTTTACTTATTAAACAGGAAGGGTCCCAAAAATGTATGAATCTTCAAAAAAAGATGAAAAGATGTTTTACAAGTCGCCAAGGGAGCTTTAAAGCGGTCTCTGCGAGTTCCTTCATAATTGCTCCCAATAAAGAGTATTGTCTTAAAAACCAATATAAATTATAAATACTGTTTTAAGCGGATGTTAAAAACTTTACAGTTTAATAAAGCTCCAAAGGTTGGATATAAGATGGTTAAATGCATGACCCTTTAATATGGATATCCTGCGCACGTTCTAAATTGAATGATAATGAGTCTTGGCAAGCGCCCCCCAAACCTCGAATACTATATGAAAGCAATGATTGACACGGCCATAATAAAACTGATTTTAAATTACTTAGATCCGCAACAGGGCGCAGCCTTTTGAAGATAAATTATTAACATCCATAACATAACAACAACACCCCAGCTACACAGTGTTTTAATTGTGAGACTGAAAAGATAAAGTTCTATCAAATAATATGAGTTTGAGTCCGCATTACCACAGTTATGAGCAATAATTTTTGAATGCTTTCCTAAGTAATATGAGGTACGGATAGCAAAGAGCATGCATTTAGTCTTGCTTCAAGTAAGTTGTTAAGAAATTATCACTAAGCAGTTCACAAACAGCATTAAAACTATGTTGACCAGTTCAAACTGGCTTCAACGACTAAGATACTTACTGCCTGGATGCCGGATACTCAGGGAATACATATTTTGGCACGTGAGATTCTTTTAGCTAATTATTATCAAACAATTGAATTAAGTTTAACTTTTGGACTCAAACGAAATTGCAGAACTTACTTCTTCTTTGCAAATGCGGCACCGGTTGATGTTCAGGAGTTTTTGCAGTGGCACTTTGCTTGACGGATCGCGACAAGGGCTTTGTTTGAGGACTGTTGCTAGATTTTCCTTCGTCGCAATTTGCTCGGAAGTTTCTTATTCGCCTGACCCGGAGACCCCGTTGATATCCTAAAAATAGTTAGTCATTTCCATAAATATTTAAACAATAATTATGTTAGGAAAATTGAAATACATTCCTTGTGTCGCATTCATCGACGCACTGTCATGTCACCATCTGAAAAGAAAAAATATTGCTAAAGACTACGTGATAAAACTAAAAAATATAATAAAAGACAGATCACTTATTCCAGATTTAATGATTGAAATATTAAGATTTTCATTTGATTTAGGTTTGGCTCTTAAGATATTGTATTACTACTCTGATAATTATAAGTTTATTTTTACCTTTCGGACGAGTTTTAGGTGCCGAAGCCACTTTTACGCGGTTTGTTTGATTTTTTAATCAAAAGATGTTACAAGTCATTCGGTTTTTTATTTTATGAACTGGACATCGAGAGGTTTGGTTTCTTAAAAGGAGATTTTGTATAAGTTTATTTGGGAGTATCAGCAGTTTTTATTTCTTTTTACGGAATTCAACCTTAATATCTGTTTTACATCCGCTTTCGCGTGTTTTAGGGCGTTGGGGTTCTGGGTCTATGTCACTATATGATCTGTTTAATAGTGCAGACTTTGATAACTGCGTTGTTTCGTTCTGGTGACTCTCGCTTCGGCGTAAGCGAGGAGAACGATCAGAAACATCTATTTATTCTGATTTTTGCGACAACAGTGTTGCCATGTCTTAAAGGAGTCAAATTATTTTGCAGAATTAACATCATCAATCATCATGCAACTTTTTTGATGACGGTAAAGAACCAATGAATGATTCAGTCATTTTGAACCAGTCAGACGAGATCGGGGCGATTCAAGATGTCTTTATTAATTTCTTTTTCTTATTTCTCCGATGTGGTTCCTGGAGAACAGGAACATTTCCTTGCTATCAAATTTTCCTTCTTGAATTAACCCCGAAGCCGAAACTACTTAATTCGCAAATTCCTCATTTCGACCCTCTGCTGTGTCCATCTTAGCTGATCGATTTCGCGACATGTCTGTTTTAGAGGATTAGGGTGAACCAGGAAAGCCCGCGGCCAAATGCTATAGCTCCTGCCTTTAGCCATCGAAGGCATTCAGCGCCATTTCTCTGTATTTTTGGCATTGGGAATATCGTTTGTAACGCTGTTGGTTATCCAGATTGAGCTACTTTATTTATAAGCGTATTATCGGATCCAGAAACCCTCAAAGACTTGTGAGTTGTCTAGGCCAACTGCTCCTAAAGTAGGTCCGTACTAGGGCGCTCCGTTTTGGGCAGCCACCGTTGGTAGTTTGCACTAAAAAGGGGTCTGACGTTCAGGTGTCGTAATCCCAAATTGTGCGAGGTTGTCTCGGCCCCCGAATTGCCAATTATTGGGAGAAACTCTTTTGCGGTGGCTGACCTGATAGTAGTGACGCAAAGGGTGGCGCGGGCCTTGAGGTGCGGATCGATTTGCGGACTAAAGGGGGCGATGGTGGAGTCTGGCCTGCCGGTAAACCGGTCCAGTGGAGCGGGCCTCGCAGGTGCTGGGGTACCCACCCGTACGCGGTACGAATTGCGACTGTACGTTTACTGGTCCACCAGCTGGAACTGGGGTCGTTGTTAACATGGTGGTCCACCAGCGTCTTATCTCTCTATATGATGACGTTGAACAGTTACTGCATATGAACATATAAAACATGTATATGTTTTATATGTTCATATGCAGTAACTGTTATAGTGTTTATAATTTACTTTTTCACACAATAAGATATAACACAATCACATTACACTACAAATAACACTACACATACTTACTTATTCTATGCCCTTTAAACTCTAAGTCTATCTCGTAATTAGTTTTTTTTTGCTTGATACAAACCTTGGAAATCATGTTTATATGTTTAGCCTTTTTACTGTAGTTTTGTAATCCGGGTGGCCTGGTGACCCGTAATACAGGTCTAGAACCTACACGGCACCAATCATCCACGAATGACTAAAGAAACCCAACAAAATTTTTATTTTTATCGTTGTATTTGTATGATGTTATTTGTGGTGAGAAATCAATTAATTATTTTCTGGTTATTTATTAGTGCACATTTTCATGGCCGTCGTGTTTAACTATTAATTGAAAAAGAATGTAGTACTTCGTGGGTTTAGGCAGAAATGACAGAAATTAAGTATTCGGAGTTCTATGATCTAATTTAAACATTTTATGTGTTTTTTGCAGAATTACCCATGAATAAAGTTCAAGTAGGAAGTGCACCATCACCAAATATTAAAGCAGTGAAATCAAAGATTGGTTCCTTGGAAAATGCTACATATAAACCTGGTGGTGGCAAAGTCAAAATCGAAAATAGAAAAATTGATTTCAACAACGTAACTCCTAAAATTGCTGCTAAAAACGAAGCTACGCTCCGAGTGTGGCACTAAAAAGGTTGGTTATAAATAAATACATCAAATCATAATAAATAAGTAAAAATAAATACAATTATTTTTTAAATAACTAAAACGCAATATATCAACTTTTTTTTAGATTGCAACCACTAAATTAGAATGGAACGCTAAGTCGAAAATAGGTTCACTGCAGAATGCTGCTTACAAACCAGGAGGCGGTGACAAGAAAATTGAGACCGTCAAGTTAGATTTCAAAGAAAAGCGAAACCGAAAGTATCATCTACGGTAAACATAACACACAAGCCAGGCGGAGGTGCAATAAAGGTAAATTGAGTAAATTATTTCATAAATATATCTAGGTTTTCTGTAAAAAAAGGAATATCATTATGTAAAAACCAGTCTCATAAGTGAGTATATTATCATTTATCTTATTCTGACATAGTAAAGTATTTAGTACAATTTGTAGGATAACAGTACAGCTTATGCATTTAGTTATATTTTATGAAAGAAAATTAACACAACACAGTTGTGAGCTATATGCAATAGAAATATGCAAACGTTAAAACGAAAGGCTTTAGGAAAGGTAGATAGATATCGTCTCTATTTATAATAACATGATTTCTGTTATTCTTAGTCAACAGTGGCAAAGAACGGAACGAGAGCAGTGAGTAATTAAATTAGATTTCGATGTCCACTTTTTGTTGTTTTATACATCACTTATGCACTGTGTTTTAATACTGTTCAAATATACATCTAGTATAAGTATTATAAGTTCATATTTAAGTTTTGACAGAATATTGTATGATCTATACATGTCGGTAACTAAAAGTCGTAAACTGTCGTCATTATTTTCTAGTTTATAAAATGGGCGTTGCCACGATGGAGAGCGTCACATAAACATTTTGCTTTCCATGCTTTATGGAATAAGGTTAGTTCGGTGCATCTCTTTTATCGAAGGTGATGCCAAGAATCATCAATAGTTGAGATGATTTGTTGTGGAACATCGTTGCGGCTGTTATACACGCTGATCGGCTTCTAATTTTTTTTGATTAACTTACATTGATTACTTATGACACAAACTTTGACATGAGTGTACACATCACAATTACGAACATCACAAGCATTTTTGTATAACCATAAAACACAAAAGAATGCCGCAATTTTTAATTTTCAGTTAAATCCAGCATTCAATTGAAATAGACGGTTACAAATGTAATGAAAGACACACACGATTTGCATAAATATATTTGACGTGCACGCTATGAAAATCAGTACCTAACTATTATGTATGCATTGTATGGGATTTACACACAATCGTAATACTTTTAAACATTTAAATATTATAATACTCCGCGGCACTGTTGACACCACACAATATACTCCTATTTATTTTCAAGACATTATATATTTTTACATTAATTTCACTAGCAGCAAAATGTGTTATGGTTCCGATGATATGTATTACTTTCAAATGAGGTTTCGTATTTAATGTTATAGTTACTTATAATTTAAAGTAATAAAATTAGCAATGAGCATGCAAAATGTGTCATTTGTAATAAAATTGTGTAATTGAAAACCACGAGAAACAAATCATATCCGCGGAACTTGATAGAAATATTACTATTTATGGTATGTATTATATTATATTTTGCACATTGACTCTTCCGGACAGATTGAAAACCAAAAATTGGAATTCAAAGCGCAAAGTAAGGTCGGCTCTTTGGATAATGTGAAGCACAAACCAGGCGGTGGTGACATCAAAATATTTGATGATAAAGAGTACATCAAGCAGATGAGCGGGCAGTCGCCGGTGCCGGATGGCAGAGACGGGCATTCCGCGCAGGAGGTGAGGATTCCAGCGTTCGTGTTACAGCTAACTCATTACATTTTTCGTTTTTTTTGGTCTGTTTTCGTTTTGGTGGCGGTCTTCATCATTCTTATGACATCTATCATTTCATTGTTCTCATCGTTTACTTTGTTTTGTTTCAGCGTGATTACTTGTATACTTTTTATTAAATAGGTAACAATTTGTTCTGATATTTGGTTTTAGAGTTGAGTTTCTACTAACATTGTTTTTTTATTTGTTACTTTGTCTTGGTTTGGTTTGTCATTTACTTTTTGCTGATTTTGTTTTGTTTAAAATATTATAATTAATTGTGATACCTAATATTTTTTCCCCAGAGTCCACTACCACCGCAGCCACCGAAGTCCGACGAAAATCTGAATCAACAGCCGTGTTAAGACGACACGCCGAAGCTTTCGGACTCTGTTCCCGAGGGTCAATACTAACTTTTTTATAATCAAAAGTCCAACTTTTGTATGTTTTTATAAGGGTATTTTATTTAAAACATTCGATGTATCCAGTTCGAATATTAACGTGAGCTTGTTTAAAATGAACTTTATGTCCGTGACATAATAATCAATGTCAATGATGTAGCATATCTTTTAGACAATATGTTTGATTGCAATCATATTTTTTAACTTGATTGATATAATTATTTGTTATATTGGACGTGTGTAGTACCTACTTTATATTATTTATTAAGTGAGAAGCGTGTTTTAGTTTCTTATTTACGATAATATACCAGTTTTAATACATGTAAATGCAAAAATATCATGAGTGCCAATCATACATTAAACTTAGCAAAAATATATCTTTCATACAATGAAAACATAGTACACTTTTGATTTATTATATTGTCTCTCAATTAATGAGATATTTAAATTACTTCACAGTGGTAATTAATAAACAGGTGTTTGGCAAGCCCTTCAACACTTGTTTTATGTACAAGCACTATTAGTACTCGTACTTAGCACTTATCGATGATAAGATGGCAATTTATGGTATTTAGTATGATATTTACGTAACACATGTCTAATAATGTATCTACTGTTATAAAGGAAAATAACTTTTAAGCTTTGTTAAATATATAATTTTAAATTCGGTTATATTGAAGTAAATATGTGTTAATCGTGTAATGTTGTGTTATATTATTTGGAATGATATATTGTGGTATTGGGCAGAGTTCTAGACACAGCAAAATTAACGCGAATAGGTGTAATAGATGCAATGGCTGATGATAAGTATGTGTTGCTATGTAACTTCTGAACTTTTGGTAGTGTTACCTTAGCCTTTTGAGGCTAGATCTCATACTTTTAATATGGTGAATTACTCTTTTTTATACGGATAAACGCTATGTAACCTTTATTTATGTGTTGAAAATTCAACCAAATCGCGAAGTTTTCACCATTCAAAAAAACTTTATTTAGCTTTGTTTACAAAAACTTCTTAAAGCTCCATCTAGCCTTTATAACGTCTCCAACAGCCCCATTTCCAAAACTTAACTGACAACACGCTTTTAGCTTTTTTACACATAGAGCTTGGAATTACTTAAGAATAGCGGACTTTGTATTTTTGTAAAATTTGCTGTGGCGAGAACGGTGCGGGCTCGAGATTGACTGACCAGATTAAAATTAGACTATTAATGTTTAATATATATTACAATTAACTACATCTTAAAGTAATTAGGTTTAAATAGCGCGTTTATAGCTAAAGCTTTTGTGTCACGAACTTATTTGCAATTTAATTCTGTATTATTTTATTACGTCATCAACTATTTAGCACCACTTGGTTGGTCCTTTTAAATAAAATTATATGAAATATAAATTATTTAGTAGACATACACATGTTTAAATGTATTAACATTAAGTTTAATAAATTTATGTCATTCCACTTACAGTTAATCCTAAATATAACTCTTAGGAAATCGTTTCTAAAGATCTAAATATAACATACGTAGTAAATATCACCCTAAGATAACACCTAAGAGACGCAAGTTATTGACGTATTAAAATACCTATGTAATTTAGTAATCGTATTATATAAACTTAACACAAATGCGTTTGTTTCATTTATATAATGCTGTGTATATATAGTATGTACTGACAGTATTGGAAAACACAATTTACAAATTTGAAGATGGCTGTTATATATCAAATATCTATTAATGTTTAATACATATTTGTATAAATAAAGGTATATATTTCCATTTCTTAAAAATAATTTATACCGTGGAAGAGATTATATTGGTATTAAAATTAAAACAAACTTGTATGAAGGTATTTAAGAGCCATCTTGACCTTGTTCCCCAGATACCTGTACTATCATAAAGGTACTTATATTAAAAGAAGCAATTGAGTGTAGAAATGTTCACTTTGCACTGTCATGCACATAGTCAACCCAGCTGTACCTACGTTGATTTTAGGGTAAGTCATTTTTTGTTTATAGTATAATGCTATATTTTAGTTATAGTTAAAAAAGAATCACTAAGTATTTTGCAATAGTGATGAGTGTCACATTCGCGAATTAAGTTTTTAAGATATACCTATCTATGTACTAATATAAGAAAGATAATTTTCGACTAATGATATATCTATTGTCACAAATCTTTTTAATTGTCCGTTAATTCTTCATAGTTCGATTATTATTTTGATGAAGGAAAATATTAGATATGTAATAATAACTGGGTCAACATTTAATAGTCCAGCAAAATTTTTTTTAACGCTGCATTAGAATCTTGGTATCTTAAAATAAATAATAGATTTTTATATTGGTCTCGATTCTGTCGTTAATAGGTTAACGTTTGTGTTGTGTTTTACAATATATCTTCTATTTTTTAATCCAGTATACCAACGTAATATGCTTTATGTAATTAAAGTAATGTGTTAAACAGGAACACTACTACACATCCGATGATTGGCTCGTAGAAGACCGTCCGTTGTCACGATGCAAGTCCGCGCGTGCGCCTCGCACTCAAGGACCCCACGTGCGCTGTTCTCCTCGTCGCAAGCCTCCTGCATTGGCTGATGAAGACCACCTCGTACGCGGAACAACGAGGCAACCGGCGGCCTCTATGGCTCGTCCGGCGAGTGCTCGCGAACCGCCAAGATCCGCTTGTTCAAGGCGTGCATCTATCACGCAACGGCCAGCCTTCTCCGTGTATTGAATTCATATGTATTTATAGAATGACACCTTATGTTACCAGAGACCGCGATATCAATATAAAATCGTAGACTTATTTTGTCAAAATTCTCGTCATTAAACTTGAGAATAAGAATCTAGGCATAGATTTTAGAGAGTGCTTCTATCACACATCAGATCATATTTAGATAACATTCACATTAGTTAAAAAACATTGCCAATGTTGAAACATAATAACTCGTTTTATATGTTTTACTCACAGAGCAACTGCTCACACACAGACATCTCAATTGGCATATATGTATGTGCTCACACAACGGCTACCTACTACCATAGCTGTATAGAATAGACAATACCACATGAACTTATTGCGTTCAATGCAACTAATTTAAAATTTATAGATTAAATTAAAGTATTAAAGAAATTATATTATGAGCATTAATTAAAATAAATATGTTGTTGTCGCAAAGCATAACTAACTTCACTACACACTATATTTTAGTTAAGCTTATGCACTGATATCCAATACCATTTCTTGTCATTTAGATCATTTTGCAGAAGTATAGGCATTAGTGATTTAAAATTAAAATAAATCTTGTGAGATACAACTAATGTGGTTGATTCTAATATCTAATGTATCAATTTAAATTTTTATTTAAATTTATACCTACTTAGAATATAGTTTAACGCACTTGTAGTTCATTTTCAACGTAGCCTAAAGAAAAACTGTATTTGCCTTGGGTATTAAATGCTTTTTGGCTTTCTATAAAAAAGATTAAAGAAATACCTTAACATTTTGAAAAATAACATTACAATACGATATATATGGCTATGCCAAATATTGTCTATTGTTTTGTAAGAATGATTACAGAAACCACTTTTCTTGTTCTTAAAAGTTGTAAGATAATAAAAAGGTGCGGGCTTATTACTTACACTGACTCAGTGCATTTGTCTACGTAACGGAGGTACTTACTTCTAATTATGTTCATAGTTTAGAAATAAATGATGTATAAGTACCTAAGTAGGTACATTTTCGTATTGATGTTTTTAACAACTGGTATGCACTTCAAATTGTAGTGGATTTGCACAATTGTTAATATAGTAAAATACAAAACGACAAAAAAAAAAGTACCTATAACGTAAATGACATATTGTTATAGATGGTAATAATGAAAATGAAAATGAAAATGAAAATGAAAAGTGTTTATTCAGTTTAGGTCCTTAAAGAACACTTATGAATGTCAAATGAAGCTACCACTGGTTCGGGAGGTAGTTTTCCACTGAGAAGAAACCAGCAAGAAACTCAGTAGTTACTCTTTTCAAAAAAATTGTTGAATACAGATTCATTTGTAATCAAAATAATTATATAAAGCAAATTATATTTTCAATTTTTATCGTATGTATTGGTAAAAATATAATAATCTACAAAAGTACTATTAAGCAGTTAAGTATTATATAAATTTAAATAGACGACAACAAAAAAAACAAAAGTAGTGCAGGCGTGGAAATCAACATGTCCATGAGTTTTTATCATTTATATAATCTTCAACACTATAGTAAGCTTTTTTTATTAAAATAGACTTTACATGAGACTTAAACTTATGCAGGGGTAAATCAATTACATTTTGTGGTAGCTTATTAAATATTTTAATGCTTAATCCCACAAATGAGTTCCCAACCTTATGCAATCTAAGATTTGGAACGGCAAGTTTGTGTTTGTTCCTAGTGTTCAAACTATGATTATCTGACTTTTTTGAAAATACATGTAAATTTTTGTGTACATAGATGACGCAGTCTAGAATGTACTGAGACGGTAATGTTAAAATATTTATTTGTTTAAATAATTCCCTTAGTGAGTCACGTGATTTAAGGCCGTATATGGCACGGATGGATCTTTTCTGCAATACAAAAATTGTTTGTAGATCAGCAGCAGACCCCCACAAAAGTAGACCATAAGACATCACGCTGTGAAAATAGCTAAAATACACAAGTCTTGCAGTCTCAATATCAGTGAGACTTCTTATCTTCCTTACAGCATATGCAGCGGAACTAAGCCTTCCTGCCAAAGCCGCAATATGGGGACCCCACTGCAATTTTGCGTCTAATTTTATACCCAGGAAAACGGTTGAATTTATTACTTCCATGGGTCCTTCATCCAAAGTGATGAAAGTATCTACCTGCCTTACATTAGGCATTGTGAACTTAATACATTTGGTTTTCTTAGAGTTAAGAAGTAAATTATTGGTCGTAAACCAATGTAATACCTGAGAAAGTGTAGTATTTACATCGTCAAAAGTTTCTTTTTGTCTATCCACGTTAAATATAAGAGATGTATCATCAGCAAATAATACAGTTTCACATAGGTTTTGAGTATAATAAGGTAGATCATTTATATAAATTAAAAATAATAAAGGTCCCAATATTGAGCCCTGGGGAACGCCCATCAATAAAAGGGCTCCGCTGGAACTTGTTTCTCCGACATG
The DNA here is from genome assembly GCA_019425675.1 of Leucinodes orbonalis. Lineage (NCBI taxonomy): Eukaryota > Metazoa > Arthropoda > Insecta > Lepidoptera > Crambidae > Leucinodes > Leucinodes orbonalis. Next base: position 26,311 of record PQWD01007687.1, on the reverse strand, counting down.
TACGTTTTGGACTCTATTCGTTAAATATGATTGTATTAAATTAAGAGCGTCCTTATCGACACCGTAATGCTTCAACTTCATGAGGAGAGTATTATGGTTAACGCAATCGAATGCCTTCGATAGATCGCAGAATATTCCTATAGCATCTTGCTTATTTTCCCACGCCTCAAAAATATGTTTCATTAGTGCCACTCCTGCATCAGTAGTGGATCTGCCTTTAGTAAATCCAAATTGATTGCTATGTAATAGTTTGTTTACGTTGAAATGAGACAATAATTGATTAAATATAATTTTTTCAAATATCTTACTTAGAGCTGGGAGAATAGAGATAGGTCTGTAGTGAGACGGGTCACTCTTTTCTCCAGATTTGAATAAAGGTATGATTTTACTGAATTTCATCAAATTTGGAAATTTGCCCTGGTCAACACACTGATTAAAAATAACAGCTAAGTGAGGAGCAATACATATAATTATATTTTTAAGTATTTCTGTAGAGAGTCCCCATAAATCCTCTGTTTTTTTAATATTTAACTCTTTAAAAGTTCTAATGATTATCCCTGCATTTACATGTGTAAATCTAAAAGACGTTTTGCACTCATCAACATGTGACTTGAGGAGAGAAACAGCAAGATGAGGATTTGAATTTAATTTACTAGTTACAGTGACAGCAATATTAGTAAAGAACTTTTCAAATGCATCTGCCACCTGAGAGTCAGTATCAAGACTCCTGCCATCAATATTCAGTGAGATCTTGTTATCTTGTGTTTTATTTTTACAAGTCTCCTTATTGATGATATTCCACGAAACTTTACTTTTATTAGTAGCATTGATTATTTTATTTTTAAAATAATTAGCTTTAGCTACTGCGCAAACTTTTTTGAATAATTTTGAATAATTTCTAACATACTCTATGATAACAGGGTCATTAGTATTAGCCTTAACATCATACAATTCAAATAACTTTTTTCTACTTGTATAAATACCAGTAGTGGCCCAGTCGCTAAATTTAGATTTTAAAGTATTTAATCTGACATGTTTTTTTGGAAATGTACCATTAAATTCCTTTTCAATTACACTAAATAATTTATTATAATGTTCATCGACATTTTCATTACTATAAGTTAATAAAGGCAACTTGCTAGATTTTCCTTAAATTTTTCTATGCGATATGTTGTAATTGGCCGACAAACAAAATTACATGAAGTTGGGGCAAGACGGTGCTCAAACGATGCCATCTGTCCGCTATGATCAGAATTAATGAAATTTATTATACTCTTGTCATTTATATCAAAATTACAAAAAATGTTGTCTAAACAAGTGGCCGAGATTGAAGTAATTCTTGTAGGTTCATTAAAAAGATTAATTAAATTAAATGATTTAAAAAGATTTAGAAACCTAACAGTATTTGGTGAATTTTCTAAAATGTTAATGTTAAAATCACCACAAACAATAACTTTTTTACTAGATGAACTTATTTTTCTTAATACTTCTTCCATAGTAGTCTCAAATACATTAAAATTCCCTGATGGAGGCCTGTACACACAAACGATTACATGTTGCTCCAGCTCTGCACACGCTAGTTCAATAGTTCGTTCCACAGAAAGCGACACCACATCTTTACGCTCTTTAAATTTAATTTTATTATTAAATAATATTAGTGACCCGCCTCTAATAGCCGATTTCCTAGTAAACGAACTACTGACCATATAGTTATCAATACTAATAATTAGTTCATGCTGCTTTAACCAGTGCTCGGTAATACATAGTATGTCAACATTCATTTTATTTAAAAATAATTCTAATTCTAATTCCTTTCCAGAAAACCCCTGAATATTCTGATGAATAATTTTAAGGCAGTTGGGATTTTCCTTTGTCACCGGTTTGCCAGAGAAGTCCTCTATTGTCTTATTATATAATTTAAATTACTTGGAACATCTTCCAAAGTCTGAATAAATAAATTTTTAATGTTAAACGCTAACAAAGTAGCTAGTTTCTTTTTTATTTTATAAGGCAAATAAAAAGTTTGCCAGTCAAAATAAACTTATTTTCTATAAATTTGTTTATGTCAAAAAACATAAACTTGTCACTATGACTATATGTTAAATTATATAAAAGAGTATTCAATAAGTGAATACAGTTATTCTGGCTAGGTGTATAATACCTAGAAAATGGAAAGGCACTTACAACAATTTTCTTTACATTGAGCCCTGACAATACTGAGAATCCAGAAAGAATATCTTTTTTGCTTACATTTAACCCGCTCCCCATCATTAATGCAATGATGGAGTCATTATTATATTTACACATTTTAATCTGATCTATAATCTGATTAAATGAAGCGTCTGGTGTGCAATTATTTATAAGTTTACAAATTATTAGTAGCTTATTGTATTAAGTGTATTTTCAAACGATCCTGCATATAAATAGTTCTGTAGCAAATCCGTAGTTACAATAAGGGTGTCTATTAAAATAATGTTTCAATATCCATAAAGATACATGTTATTTAGGTGTCAAGAATAGTACTTCATGTGCAATCACTAGTAGCAACAAACACATAAGTGAAGAAAAGTGTTAGACTGTTTTATCAGACACATAATAATTGTTTTGTTGGAATGCAAAACAGTTATATTAACGTATCAGTAAAAAATAAATTATGTAACAACTTTATTTGCTGTCTTTTGGAGACAAGGATGATTTTTGTTATTTTGTGTAGGTATGTACATTTTAAAAGTTTTTCAACTCAACCAAAGAACACGCTCACGTATTTCTTTTGTTAGAATATGTATTGAAATGTTTTGAGCACATGTAAACTAGAGAATAAAATGCATTTCGTAGATTCTATATTGTTTACAATGTTGTAGTTTATTGTGATTAAATGGTTTATTCAATAGATATCTGATTGTTTCTGATTATTATTGAATATCCTCTCAACATCTAAATATAGGGACGAATAATACAAACAACAGTTTTCTTTTATATATTTTAATTGGTGTACATGGTTATGCATTACAATAATATTTTATCAATTGTTAATTCATTAAATTATGGCACTTAACACAAATAAAATATCTTTAAACAATACATACACTGATTGAAAAAAATGTCGCAATATATAAGTAATTATTTAGCATTATATTTCGAGGTAAACTTAATCATAAAGTATTCGGAATTATTTCTCAGTCGTTCGTTGACTTTTCGCGATATGCAAAAAGCCTCTTTTAATTTTTTTTATAACTTTTCTTAAGAAAATAAAGTTTCAACTCAAAGTTCAACTCATTGATCCCGATCGAAAACTATAAATAAAGCCTTACACACAATAACTGTAAAATAACTTAAAATCACTTGTACCGATGAGGACAACTGACTCACCACATTTTAACCAACAACATAATATTTTAAAACGAACGCGCAGGAATTAATGTCATTTTATAAAAAACTGTTCAACGTCATCCGATATTACAAACTGTTGATAAAAACTTACACCTAACAAAGACCTAACTGCAATAGGGTATACGCGCTAACTGCAAAGCGAGTACGTGGGGCGCAGCAAGCGAACTAACCTCACCTGTCTCTCAGTTCATTCAGTAAGGCATGTTTCATTCAACTAATACTTCAACGGACTTTAGGGTTTCAACTATAATTATAAACATTATATGGGGGGCATCATATATAAATGCCGTCCTTACAATAAGTAGACGATACAGTGATTACTCCGACTGATGCAACAAGCGCACACACACAACACAGTAACACTATTATAGATTTAATTACATACAAAAGGCCACATCACATCATTCAGTCACGAAGCGCGAATAACTATAATACGGGTAATGAGACGTCTATAATACAAACCAAACTTGCTATTATATTCATGATCATCTAATATTCTGCTATATTTCAAATAACAGCATCAACATCCTAATTATTGTATAAATTACTTCTATTGTACAGTCCTAATTTGATGTCAACTTGCGTTCAACTTAGTGGGATGAACCGCGTAGACGAGCCTCTTGTTTTCTTTGATAGCGAAGTTGGCAAGAGCTTCGATATATATCACACAAGCTTCGAGAAAGACACCGTTTAACACGCACACAACAACAATGTTGATAACTAGAAGTACGAGTATACCGACTACTTCACCAATGTGACTCGATAGCACGATGGACTACGAAAGGAACTGTATCGTGCATTTCAATGTTTTGTTACAAATTTTGACAGCTAATTCCACTACTAACCATAACATATTATATACAAATAACTTTACATTCCTTACCACAAGAGTATAATGTAGAATGAGTATAATAAGAAGCGAATATCAATCGTTCATATCAATAGAAATGATGTCTTCCATCTTGAGCAATACAAATTCGTACCAAAAATATCTTTTCTCTTTGCGACCCGCTCTTTAGCAGTGATATGATTACGTATCACAATAGCCGTGACATATTTTATAAAGCAATAAAGTTAGATTTGGTAAAGATTAACTGCCATAGACGTGTGTGCGGTAAGGTTTGATCCTGCTAATGGGTCGCAGTGCCGGGCTAAGGATAGTGTAGCGGATAGGCACGTGCAGTTAGTCGTGATAAGTTTGTTATGCTCCAACACCTTTTGTAGAAGATTCCATTTCAAAGAAATTTAGGGCAGCTGTAGAAGGAAGGTTTCATGGTGAAGGCCATGCAGTTAATATAGTACACGTGTTAAGATCCCACAGCCACAATATTTATTTTATACCACAGACAGTATTAGGACGGCGCGTAGGATGGGAATGCATGCATTTAGTTTCTGGCAGTGAGTTAACTACAATCCGTGATTAAATTTAAATTTGTATATTTCTACCATTACCGCACCATTGATTACATCTGTTAATTTTAAGCAGTGTTGTTTTTTTCTATAAAATATAATATACTCCGATACGTAGAAAACAGTAACTATCATACATATTACGTATGCTTATATTACAAGGATACTTTATTAGACATCAAATTCACATTGAAGTTACATATTTACCTAAACATCGAAATAACTGGTGTCTTTCTCTCGGCAACATTTAATTTTGATTATAAATTTCAATACAAAGGAGTCAGACCTTATAAGTATGAGATTTGTCCTTAAAGTAAAATGAATAATTTACCTATATATCACATCCCATAAAGAAAATATTTACTGGTAATAACATGATATACGCGTTCACACATTCACAGTAAACATTCTGCATTAATATTTCTAAGAGTAATGTTTTATGTACAGTCCAAGACCTTGTCGTGCCTTAACGTAAGACTAGATTTTACTACTACTGAATCAGAAACGTGAGTGTGAGAGATTTAGCGATGTTAAGAATCAATAATGTAGAAATAAGGCTAATGGTTGTCAAAGCATAAACCAATACTATAAATTATCGATAATAAGATAGGAAAATCTTCAAGACGAAGGGACTCACTAATAGTTTTAAAATATATGTACATAGTTATGAACGCAGAAGTCCAATCACACTTTCACTTGCAACACTGTTTACACTGTTTTCAATAACTGTCATTTCAAATCATCTTCCTTTACTATTCCGTACTCAATGTTGACATTCATAAGTCTTCAGTATTGACCGAAGTCGGGTAGAATTTCGGTAATATTGGAGATTAACACTTCAAAATGCGAACATTGAGTGTGGAAGTCGATTTAATACTTTCCGAGGTTGCCGTTCAATCGCAGTGGGCGCCATTGGCTCCCAATCATGCTATGGCTGCCAATATCAGAAGTCTTCTATCAAGACCGCGTCCCTTGGTACGAGACCTTTTTGTTCGCCTCTGCAGCACAGCAAGTACTGGTCATCGACCTCCAGTATCAGCCGGAGACGCTCGCCCTCGTTGAAGGCAAGATGTCCGGAATCCGATGGTAGCCGGTGCCAGAGCGTTCTCACGTATCTGTAAATGACATATGAAGCTATAAGAAGCATGAATTATTAAAATATAAAGAAGGTGTGTTTACCTAAGGCTGTAAGACTGATTGGAAAAAAAAGATATTTAGCAACAATAAACAAATGGAAAACAAATCGTGAGGTGAATCATAGACAAACATAATATAAAATACAAACAAGTCGTAACCTGACGCCTTGTTTTATGTAAAAGAATACAGTACAAAGATTAAATTGGTATTGCTATGTATTTCTTCGAGAGACACGTTGCCTTTAAGTTGTACTGCTGGTCGAATGCAATGGTGGTAATGCATGCTATGATCTTAACAACCCAAGGTACTTGGGTAATTAAAATACCTCTTAAACTGCTAAAAATCCGAAATGTAACTGAGTTATCTAAAATCAATGTTCAGATTTCCAGAATTTCCTTCAACACTGCATCTGTCATGGTTAGGCGTATCACTTACCTCCAGGTGAGCGAACTGACCGTCACCTACACTAAGGCCTGTAGTCTAGAACGAGATTTAAGCGTTGATCTTTACTTAAATAAAGTTAGAAAGGGATAACGCTATATATATGCTATAAATAGCGGCGTCACTTTCTAATTATATTTGAGTAAAGATCAACGCTTGTCTCGTAGTGAATACGGACTTTAAACCATGAAAAATCAAAATCTATTCATTAAAATTAGGCTTACAAAAAGCACTTATTAAATGAACACCGAGAACACTAGACACAATAGAAAATCTATTTGTCTGGCGCCTTAAGGCGTCATTGCGGTCAAAGGATTAATGTCATTAAAAATGCTTGGGAGGTGAAAAGTGGAAGTAAAACTACTGATGAGTTTTTGAAGGTGAACGTATGAGATATATAAGTATGACTTGTGTTTGGCGGAGGCCTGGGCGCCCTCGCCGCGGAGGAGGAGGCGGCGCGGCGCGGCGCGGGCGGCGCGGGGCGCGCGCCCACGGCAGCGACGCCGGACGCGGGGCGGCCCCTCGTACGCACGCGCTTGGTCTACACGCGAACGCCTGCGACACCATATCCATACCAGTGTTGCAAAACGATAGTACAATATCGAAAGGCTATCGATAGTTGGCCTAAAGCTATCGAAAGACTATTGACATTATCAATACAATATGTACTCTGTAGTATCGATAATTTCGACAATAGTCTGAAGCAACAGGAGCGGGCCGGGCCCCGCTCGTACCGCACGCCGTTTGTCTACACGCGAACGCCTGCGACACATATCCATACCAGTGTTGCAAAACGATAGTACAATATCGAAAGGCTATCGATAGTTGGCCTAAAGCTATCGAAAGACCTATTGACATTATCAATACAATGTGTACTCTGTAGTATCGATAATTTCGACAATAGTCTGAAGCAACAGGATGCGGGCCGGGCCCGCTCGTACCGCACGCCGCTTGGTCTACACGCGAACGCCTGCGACACCATATCCATACCAGTGTTGCAAAACGATCGTACAATCGAAAGGCTATCGATAGTTAGCCTAAAGCTATCGAAAGGCCTATTGACATTATCAATACAATGTATACTCTATAGTATCGATAGTTTCGGCAATAGTCTGAAGCAACAGGACGCGGGCCCCGCTCGTACCGCTCGCCGCTTGGTTGTCACGCGAACGCCTGCGACACGGTATTCATAATAGTGTTGCCCATATCAATAGTCTATGATAGGCTAACGATAGTTTGCTTAAAGCTATTGATAGGCCTGTATGGAATCTATAGTTTCGGAAATTGTCTGAGCAATATTATAGATACTATCGAATATTTCCAAAATTATCGATAGTATTGATAATAGCAATACTATCGAAAGGCCTATCGACATTATCAATACAATTTATAGTATCCATAGTTTTGGAAATATTCTAAAACAACAGTACAACAGGACGCGGAGTTGCCCCGCCCGGACCGCTCACCGCTTGGTCTACACACGAACGCCTGCGACACGGTATCCATACAACTGTTGCCGCTCGATACAATATCGAGAGGCGATCGATAGTTGGCCTAAACCAATACTATCGATAGGCCTGTCGATATAAACAAAACATCGATAGTTTCGGCAATTGTCTGAGCAAAAGTATCGATGCTATCGAATATTGCCAAAATTATCGATACTATTGATTATATGATAGGTCTATCGATTGTATAGACGATTTTCGAGGTTCAACTATCGATAGGTCGGTAACACTGATCCGTACTTATAATTATTATAAATGCGATATTTGCTCTGTCTGTATGTGTTTGATACGGTATTACGCCTAAACGGCTTAACGGATTTTGATGTATGATGGAAACTTGAAGACATACGTAGGCATCTTTTTTCTAATTCTAAATCCCATTACCCAAATGGGGGTGGAAGTTTGCATGGAGCATTCCGTAATTTAAAGTATAAAAGCTAAAAAACTAGTATGTGGACTATTTGCCACAAACATAAGAAACCATTATCTTTTTTCGGAAATTAAAGCAAAACCTTAGAAGAGGGCGAAAATTTTATATGGGACATATCGCGGTTTTCAAGGAAGGAAGTTATAAATCGATGGAAAGACGTATAATATTATCTACAACGGCGAAATAATAATAATAAATCTTTTATCGAGGAAAGGGTAACACTGTTACCCAGAATGTGACGCGAGCGAAGCCACAGCAAAAGCTAGTACCGTTATAAACTGACCACACGCAGAGATCAGGGTCCGATTCCGCTAATTTTAAAATGTGTTAATAATCCTATTAACGCATTTTATTATTTTGTCTCAATAGTAAAATTTTGCACTTTAGTTCTGTTTTATGGTAGATATGAATTGGTAACACCATTAAACAATTAAATAAATAGTACTACATAATTACCATTTGAAACCATTAACATCAAAGTTGTACCGGAATACCGAATTTACGGTTGGATTGTAAAGTGTCGTAATGTCAAGTAAATTAGTGGAATTGGACTATGAACAAGTTTTTAAAAATAACTTTATAGCTACAAACACTAAGGTTAGTACAGATATTATAACATTTTGTATAAAATATTCCTGTAGGCCTATAAAATATTAAAACCACTTTATTCCGTCTTCTTAACGTAGAGAACAAACAGATATACAACAAAAAATTACTCACCACAATTATATACAGAAATACATAAAGTAATTAAAATAGAACCAGTTCATGCATTTAAAATAAACATGATTCATTCAATTCATTCATCATTTGTTTATGAGAAGAGTATAAAGAACGGAACGTACGCCTTAAGTATTAAATATGGCAATATGATTTGTTTAGAAAATGTAACATGCAATGTCCACCCACATGCTATTATTTTAATGTTAATTATATCATAATTATCAGCATTGACAGTTAGTCGTGTTAGCTTTCCATTCATTTTACATACGAAGATTTCTTAGCATATGTTGTGGTTTTAACAACAGCCTCATTAGACGGTCTGGGGTTGTTTGCGATGGGCTTCTTCGTTGGAGTTTCAGGTGTTCTGGAGAGTTTGGGCACAGATAAAATTTATGCGACTCTAAACATGATAATATAATACGTGAACTAATATCCAATAGGTACAGTGAATTCCGAATATAAATATATCACGTTTAATAAATACTATTTGCTATTTTTAATTTGATCATATTAAACTTTATAAACTTAGGGTTTTGAAAATACTATTATGTAGTTACTACAAGCAAAAGCTTAGATAGATCCACCACCAAATAAAAATAAATATGTAAAAATAAGTTAAACTGAATTCGAATACCACATGTACTTCATCTGATTCGAAGATGTACCTAAATTACATTTAAGAACTTCTTAAAAAAAATCGAAAATTATACAATTTATTTGAAGTTAAATTTGATAGGAATAGATTAATGCTTACCTGTTAGCGGGTTGTGGTGGTTTTTTGCTAGAACTTGGCCGCACTGAAGCACTTCGTGGTGTGGTCGTGGTTGGCGAGTTGCCTTTACGCACTGGTACTGGTATACCTCTGTGATAAGGGAAGGATACTAGGTTTTATATAGTTAAATAAGCGTATAATTCTCAAAAACGAATTTGATTATTCATGTAGTAGTGCAAGTAAAGTCAAAAGGGATGAAATGCATAAATGCTCCAAATATCTTAAATGAAAAAACAAATGTGCATAACGCTAGGAAAATCTGAAAAAGTAGGTATAAAATTTAACGAAATGATATAACTTCTACCGAAAGAGTCAAAGATAATCATTAAACGATAATGATAATTAAACAAGACAGATATCTACTGCTTTTTGATGGCATTCAACCACACACGATTAGGACTTGATCTTCTTATTGATAGCAAATAGGCAAAGGTATTAAACAAAATTTCACAATTGGAATAAATTAAAAGTATTTTTAAATATGAAGGAAAATTTTATTTCAGTTAATGGTAATATTAAATATGATGCCATTGATGGAAAAAATAAAAAAAACGTAATAGTTAATGTAGGTTTTCATTAAATCAATATTTAATATATGCGATCGTACGTAGCACAGGTGGAAACTCACACACAATACATGAATCTTAATTACCGATCTTAATTCGATCTTAATTACCTAATGCCATCAACTCAAAACAATTTTATGCCATGGGTACTTAGAAAATATTTGTTTATAAGTACATTTTGTTATCATGAGTCCACTGTTATTCTTAATTGGGGCATAATGGTTTGTTTTGATACTGGGTACTAATGATATGTTTGCACACAGTTCGACTAAAATTTGCATATGATAGCAATAAAGCTTACTTTACAATAAGCAGTGCTCATTTAAAATAACCTTTTAAGTTCAGTTGCTAATTGTTCATAAATTCTTCCAAGGTAAATAAAGTAATCGATTCCATTACACACCTACCTACATACAAGTTTTGTGATTCTTAGCAATATTACCTAAATATACAAGTGATTTTGGTCTGTTTATTTTTTGGAAAGTTTTGACCTATTCGTAATACAAAAGGGATGACTGACCTGTGTTGATTTTTGGCTGGCGATTGAAGACTTGGCGCTTGCGGTCGCACGGGCGACGACACGGGCCGAGGTATTTTGGAGCCTCGAGCGGCCGGCGAAGTCTCACCTGGGAATAAAAAAAAATTGCAGTAGATTAAAAACACCTTTTGTTATTAACGTTATTAAACTAACGATTCTAGCTTAAACTCGTGGGTATTATATTTATTTTGCTCATTGTAGTCCAGCTGATTTAAATATTGTTCTAATGAAAGTCTGGTATATGAGAAAGTTTACTAGTAGACAAAATGTAGTGCATTCGATTATTCCATTCCTTTAAAATAACATTGATAGTTGTTTTACGACGAGTAATTACGGTTACTGGAAGCCCAAAATACCCCTCCCCCTCCCTAGATATTATACTAATACACTAAGTCCAACAAAATTGTGCATAAATGCAAACAATTATTGATTAAGCTCACATCGCACGCTTATTTTGGATGGTGCTATTTTAGTAATCCGAGGGAGATGTCAACAAGAACTTTAAGACTGTGTGTATGTGACAAAATATTTTTTATAGACATATTCTGTCAATTTCGATAAATCTTATAAAGCGCTGTAACAAAGGCCTTAATGACACTTACTAGTAGGGGGTTTCAACATTATGCAAAGAAAGTATGAACGAAGCAGTTGCAAAAGTTAAAGGATGCACCGCTAGCAGACGGACTTTGCTGTAAATAGAGAAGGAATTTAATATCATAACTTTGTATTTAATAATTAATATCATACTATGACGACTTATCTGAAAAATATAGAATTTGAAACTTTTTTGTTTCCTTAGGTAAAGAACTACATAGGACCAACACATAAGCGAAGCCTAGAAAGTTATCTTAAGAAAATTACCTGAGGGGTCGTAGGGCTCTCCGCATTACTAAGAAGCTCCCATTTGAGTTGCAGCCGTCGAAACTTGCCACCAGAATTGTTACTGTTGCCGGTGTTAGCACTGGCGCAACTGCCCGCTGAGCTTGGTCTAAATTGCTCCTCGCTACTTGTATCAACTGGAATACAAATCAAAAGTTTGATCTATATTAGGGATACAATGATATTTACACGCTAAACAACGATCTAGGGTTTTCTAAATTTATTGATTGAAAAAAAAAACGGTGATTTGGCAAGATATTTCCTCAATATAGAGATATTCAAATGAGAAAACCAACAAACATTCAATATGTGAATATAATGAAAAACCGACGGTGATAAATGCATCCATCAATATTAAAAGCTTAACTTGTGACCGCAAATAAAATATTAGCTTAAAGCATGTGGCTATATGAAATAAATAAACCTGCAAATGAAAAAAACGTGGCTACCAAATAAAGCGCACTCGAAAACACACAAGGCTTCCCAGGTTACCTTCATCTCATTACTGGTAGTTTTGTTGGTAGGCTTATTGTTCTCTAAGCTATCTGTGTAATCGTCGCTGTCTTCGAAAACGAGCCGATCAAATGCCTGCATTAATTTCGAGCCTAACTGGACACCTGACCATCTGCGGTTTGTCTCTAGTTCGATTCGGCTGTTATTTGGACAAATGTCGTAACCGATCGCCGATGGATTAACACAAGATCTTGGTCTAGTTTTCTCTATAACAGGCTTAACATTTGCCGAATCGTTTAGTAGATCTGGAGTGGATGGTTCTTTATTTTTTGGTTCTTTGTGTCTCATTATGACACTCGTTTGACAGTCATCACTCGATAGGCCACTCGATTGCATTGACCGCACCAGTTTCAACAAATTCCGCTGATTGAGTGTTAGTGGTGGAGTGTTAATCGAAGTGGGCTGTTAAATACATCAAAGTTGTTAGCATCATGCATCATGTCATTGTCGTTAGTATGAAAAGATTGACAAGGCCAGACGAATATCAACTAAGACGATGCCGTTATTTGCATTTTATGAAAGCTGTGCACGAAAGTAAATGCTAAAATAGCCCGCTTAGATAGAACGCGCGGTGAATCGTGATCCGTAAGCACATGCAGTAAACAATAAAATGCAAATAAAGCAATGTCTACCCAAAAGACAGTTGGCAGTTCAAGAAATAGAAGAGTGTTGCTGTAACCATGTGTCACGTTATTATACATAGTTATCTACTTACCCTACTAGGCAAACTTTGGATGCTTATTATAACACATAGGACTTTAACACATACATAAAACAATAATTACTGAACCAATTTAAAAAGTTCAAATTACTCACCCGACTAGCTGCTCGCATATCGCTTTCTATCCTCTTAAAACTTCTGTGCAGTTCTCGCATTTCAAACATGAGGTCTAAAGAGAAGGGTAGTTTTAAGGGCTCCAACTGGTTAGTAAAGTATCCAAGAGCGTCCGACATCGCGTATCACCGACACATCCAGCAAGTATCAGTGAATCTGGACCATAATGCTTGGCGAGAATAGATTCTCTAGTTCGTACATACGATACCCAGGCGTCTACTGACTGCGCACTGTTACATGAAAAATATGTATTAGAAATATTTTCCACTGAATATATATACTCGTATATGTTACAATGAGATTTCACAATTCCAATCACTTACTTAAGAAGACCGAGGATGAAAGCGTTAAATTTGACAAGTCCCTCAGTTACCGCATCTTCACTGTTGATTCGCAACACTAGCTCATTCAACGATTTTGTTATTGGCCTTGTCTCGCTGCAGCTTCAACCATTTGCCAAACAGAATTATTAACAGCTCCAAATGAGTTTCAATGTTCTCTTTGAGTCCATCTCTAAATATTGCATACAGAGCGGGGCACAACGCGTTCAACGCTATTTTGGCGCATGCCGGCGACTGCTTTGAATCTCCCAAAAAGGCCAATTCAGCTTGATCGGTTGCCGGGGAAAAATGTTGAATCATCATTTCCACCGCATCGGTCACGTTTGAGACTAAGGCTGTAAAAAGTAACATTTATAAATTACAATATCGCATTAGTCGTACATCTTAATTTGCCTTCATAAAAATAGATGGAGAGGACCGCAGACAGGTCTCTTCTTGCGGTGGTTCACAGCAAGTCAAACTTACTATAATTTTATGGTAATCAAACACATTGATGATAATTGATAATAATGAATTGCACAACTTTATTATGAACCAAATGGTATTTCAGCTAAGGTATTGTTAAACTGCGTTTTAATACGACTATGCAATTATTTTGAGTTTTCAATCTATTATACCTCTTTTTGTGACACGTCGATTAAATCATATTTGACTCTTCCTTCGTGATGAACAGGGCTCATGAATTCATCAGGGCTGCCTTCAGCTTCTTCACATATCGGTATTTCTGCTAAATTCTTTCCCTATAATATAAACGTCAGTAATGTGTAAGGTAAACTAGAATAAATAAAATATAATTTACACTTAGCTTATGCTGAACTGTAATAGTGAAGATGTATAAAAAAGCAAAAATAAAAGAAATGAATTGTATAGCATGGTTAAAAAAATATACCAACAAAAAATAAAATGAAAACATAACAAAAGAAAAAACCAAAGGTACTCACATAAATCAAAGGGCAATGCACAGTGTTGTGAGTAATGCAGAATGAAAAGAAACTTAAGTTACCTGATAATGCCTTTGCGCAATCACTGCGGAAATATTTGGTGAATTAGGTGGGGTCGTCATAGTATCCAGTTTCAACTCATCCACGGCTTTTAGTTGATTTGGTAGACCTTCGACCTTCGTTTCCGATTTTTGCGCAAAGCTTACAGACTTTTTACTATTACAACTACTACCACTTGATTCTGTAGACCTCTGATTCTCCTCTTGAGATCTTTTCATTTGTAAAAATTTTGATACCTGGTGTCTTACCTTTTGAACTTGTGTTTGATCCCATTCATCCATATTTTGGCAGTTGACTCCGCTAAGTTTTAAGAATTCCTCCAATTGTTGTAGGTCTGCACTACTTATTAGTGCACCCGGTGGAGGAACTCTGTATATTCTAATTTCTTGGTCCTTGGTTTTGGCAACGCGGCGTGTGAGGTCTATGGAACTTGAGTTCATTGGATTTTCCAGATTCAAGGCTACTTTCGGTGCCAACTCCTTCATCTTGGTAATACTCATTATAATCTGCATCCTTTTCTGCAGCATCAAGGAATTGTTGTGATAAACGCTTAGCTGCTAGATCGTTGTTTTTGCGGTAATCCATGTTTTGGTTTTGTAAATAATATGGTTCCTGTAAAGATCTACGTTTGTGTTCTGTAGCAGCTGTCATACAGGCAACAGGATCTTGGATATATTCATCCATTTCAAACATGCTATAACGTTTCGCCTGGGACCCGGATTTACGAGTTTTATCCATAGATTTTCGTAGAATACTCTTCGGCAATGGTGGTCTCGCGGAGCTAAGTCTCCCTGCTTAGGAATCCTATTTTGTTCTGCTAGGGAGTGGGACCGTTTAGGATACTAGGATTTGAGTTGTTGACGCACTGGCTTCAGAGCTAGTAGCACTGTCGTACCGGTAGACAAATAAAGGATTAAAGTTTCCTGCTGGTGCAGGACTATTCTGAGCGGAAGAATCAGTCAGCATAGTAGAAGAGCCACGATACCCAGATGAAGGTTGAGTTGCAGTACTTGAACTTGAAGATACTGCAGTAGTATTGGTACCAGCTAGATTATTACAGTCGCAGCTCATTGGTCTGTTTTTAGATTTGGAAGTAGGTGCGTGGCAGACTTTTTCAGTACACTTTGTATTTTGCATTATTTCTGGTATTTCAGAAAGGAGTTTTGCATTCAAGTGGCAACAAAAAGTTAAGAGAATCCCAATCTTTAATGTGTCCAACCCCTTTTTTCTTCAACATTTCTACATCATTGCATGAAAATGGTCGTTTTCCTTTAACCTGCATTCTGTTTCGTTTATTTTCTGCCGGTCTAGGTGAAACATTGACTTTATTGGGTTCAAAAATATTAGGTCGGCCATTTAAGAAACTGATATCAGTAATGTGTAATTGGGGTATAAAACGAATACAGGCTTTTCACAGTCACCTTCTTTTAACTTTTCTAAAAACGAAGGTTGAATAATTTTAAGTATTTCACGTTCATGGGACAGACTCGATAGTTGCATACTAGAAGTTTGCATACTTTTATCTAACGTATCGACTTCTATATGAGTGGAAGTCGATTTATTATCTGAAGGTCCCCTTTGTAACAATTTATTCATTTTAGTTATTTGTGTGCCATCTGACTCTGAACAGCTGGATATACTAACGCTTGTTGCTGAAGATTGTGAAGAATAGGATTTTCTATTACTTCTTACTTTTGATGGACTGTTCGTATATTTAGGTTTGTTCGTTTAAGTGTGGTTTGTTAACTGTAGCGTATAAGTTATTTTCGCTATCACTTAGCTTAGCAACGTCTGTAGACTCTTCTTCTTCAATCAATACTTCATCGTACACTCTATTATGGTATGGTGTAACTTGTATTTCTTCATATATCGTTGAATTTTCTTCCAAATTACTAGGTAATTCTGCTTGAGCACGTTCAACCGGTTTGGACTCACTTTTTTGCTCTCCAATAGAGTCTCCACTTTCACCTCCTGAGCTAGACGGCCAACACTCCGAACGGTCTAATTGATCCATATTGACGATACCATCATTACTCATACTTTTCTGCTTCATGAATAATTTGACTAAATTAAAATGTTTTGGATGACTTTTGTCTGTTGATGTTTGGTTATCGGTTGATGAGGTGCTCATTGGCTCTGAATTTTGACTTCCATGAGAGGAGCGATTTTGTGATACATCGTACACTTTCATACAGGTAGGTGTGCCGGTTAGTCTTTGGTTGGTTGTAAAAGAATCGACCTGTGAAACATAATCAATATTTACAAATATCAAGTATGGAATTACAAGTAAGCTCTTAGTAAACTATAGTTTTGGCTACATACCGTTGATGTGCTTAAAACGGTAGAATTGATGGAACTACTAATGAGCCTTCGTCTGTAAAGATTTGGCAAACTTTGGCTTTTTATAACTGAGTTATTCATTTCACTTGTTGCTTCTGTTGATTCATTGGAATCTTCATTATTGTTTCCAGATGGATGTCTAAAAACATAAATTAAGAATAGAACTGACTGTAATCAACTGCATTCTAGAACGATATTACTGTTATTTGTTTAAATTTTTTTTGGTACCTTCTTAAGGGTGATTGACTGCTTTGTTTCTTTAGCTTACTCCAAGTTGTTAATCCTAAATCGCTTTTCGCCATCGACGTTGTTAACTTATTGGTTAATTTCTTACATCTTTCTAATAATTCTAAATTCCTGCGCGTTCTTTCATCATTATCTAATACTACGTTCTCGTTTTCTTTACTCAATTTGTCTGTAAAAGGAAAAATTAAGACGGCTTATCATGAGTAATTGCTAATGTGAATCAAAATATATGTCCTCACTTTAACAAACAAATCATTATCACAATACAAATTTGTTTTATTACTAAAGACAAGGTACCTACAAGGAAAACCGCATTTAAAGGTTTTATCTTATAAACCTATTCAATAATGCTTACCATGTTTGTGATTGACGGCCAATTCAGCGCACTCACTATCCTCGGAGTATGTGGTGAGACTGCCCTCAAAGGCAATGGTGTAATTGTCCTTATTGGCCTGGCAGGTTAGGATGAGGTCCTGCTCAGTGGGCAGCTCACAGTCAAGGCTATCGACGCTAAAGTGGACACCATGTGCTGCCTCCTTTACAGGTGAAAACAGCAATTCAGACTTGCATATCGACATAGTGTTTATCGAACCGACGGATTCTTCACCCTGTATAGAGAAATAATAATAAAGTCTATGAAATACTTGAAAAACCACATCTTGTAGTCGATTCGTAACGCTTGAGTCATTAAAACAATGTCAAATTGTTACGAGTACAACATTAAAATTTAACTCGCACAAACGATTTCATTGAGGGTTTGAGACGTTGATACATGGTAAGCTGCCGCAACCGTTCCGGGAATATTTCGAAATACGTACACAACATAAACATTTATGTTTAGTTACAAATCTGGACGCGGATGTAAGACGCGTCTAAAATAAGGAACTGCATCGCTTGCAACTAAATGTATCAAGACTAGGTTTTATTTATTTAATCTATACACTGTTCCAGTTTTTTGGATTCCAATAAGGTAGATAAAAAACAGTCATAGACTTATCTGATTTGTACTCATTGATTATAGCTCTATTATTAACAAAATATGTAAAAATATAATATGCATAATATTATATTACATTGATTCAACAGGATGTTACAAAAACAATATGGCAACTAGTTTTATCATCTCATCCTTTTCCTGCTATATGAGGTCAAAAATCAGAGCGCTTATACGTTTTATACTTATTTTTTTCTGTCAATAGATCAAAAAGATTGGATAATGAAGGTAGTTAAGCAAAATCAACAGAGTACAATAAGCAAAAGAACAATGATGGGGTAATTATCAAATGAATATGATAAAAAGTAATAATGCGGAATGAAGTGAAATATGGATAAACAAGTAAAAGTATAGTACAAAAAAAGCTGAAAATCAACGATTAGAGTGATTGCAGAGCTTGTGAAAGTATGGGGAGGGTAAAACCCGTAACGTGTAATATTTGAATTTATGGATAAGCAAACTAAAAATAAAATATTTACTGAAGGTAATTTAAAAAAATGATCATTCTGTTCAACTGTTGCATGACTCACTGAGATATCCATTATAGGAGTCCCAATCGTACTCGGTCACACCCATTTTTAATTACAACAGTTTATTTTCACTGTCTCTTAGAATCACTAAATCAATCACCAGCCACTTGGTCCGCACTGTGGCATCGCGCCATTTCACTATTACTGTGAGTAATAAGGTTTAGAAGGGTCACAATCTTATCTAACGCAAACGCAATTATCTATCAAGTCCGTAGAAGGCACACAATTGCTGGAAATGGAACACGCGATTGACTGCATCGCAGGAGCTCACAGTAACATCACTCCCGGGTGCTCTGGACGCGACTGGGGCAGCGGGCGTATTAATTTTAATAATAGCCACACCATCCTATTCTCAAACTGTACTAGTGATAAATGTCACCGAGACACTTTAGTTTAAGCAAATTATTTAAATAGCTTTGGAACGAAATCACGTCTTATCTTCCCGAAAACATCGCCGCGAATGATTAGTTCTGTGTTATTCCTAACGAGTGAGGAATGATTTGCTTATTAGCGTT
Organism: Leucinodes orbonalis; assembly: GCA_019425675.1. Classification (NCBI taxonomy): domain Eukaryota; kingdom Metazoa; phylum Arthropoda; class Insecta; order Lepidoptera; family Crambidae; genus Leucinodes; species Leucinodes orbonalis. The sequence goes on along the minus strand of PQWD01007687.1, from coordinate 7,202 downwards.
ATAATAGGGGCTACCAAATGAATATGAGTCATAACTATTTGATGGCTACCAGTGCGCGGAAAATGCTCCAAGTTTGTACAGGCTAACCATTTTTGAACCCTTGCACATTATGAAATGTCTTCCTAGAACTTTCGGTTAGTATGAACAGTTTGGGAATAGCTGTCCAGCAGGATAGACTTCATTGGCAACGCACACATGGCGGCAAATGCTCGAGACCACACATACATACAATTAAATATAGCGCACACACACCAACGTCATGTAGGAGGCGGGAATGACTGTATGACCGGGGGAATAACGAGCATAGTTAAAGTGATTGACGCAATTCAGCGTGGACGCACGCACACATCCCCGCTGGTCTTATTTTATATTTACTATTGGTACATCCCGTGGGAGCAAAGTACGTTACTTCTGGCTTTTGTATGTAGGAAGTGTAGTTGTGATTGCGCGCTAGGCGTTAGGCTTTCTATGATCTTTGTTTGTATGTGTATGACTCCGGGGGACTGAATACAGTTGGAGTTACGTGACAATCATTATTATATAGAATAAAATATCACCTTAACCCTCGGAGAACGTTTCCCAAGTAAAAATGTTGGTATGATTTGTATTATGGCTGACCTCATTACTGATAACGTTGTAAATGGGCTTAATGAACGCGAAGGGGATTGGTGTACAAATATTAATTGGAAAATAACAGTTACGTTGTTGAAAAAAAAAAACACGCGAAGTTTTTTTTTGGTATTATAATATGTTTAAAGACTTATATTCATCGTAATTTACGTATGAGTTTGAATTGCATATTCTTTAACATAAATATGAAACACCTTTAAATAATTATACTTTTTGGATAAATGGAAAACAAAATACTTAGGTACTATTTAATTATTACCATAAAGTTTTAAAACATAAAAGTTTTAAAATGAGTCATCTAGCGTGATCTATGTAATGCAAAGTTTCATCCATCAAATACTAGATGGCGCTATACGAGAAACATAACGTTCCTATCGAAAATTAAAGTGAACTTTTGTTTGTGTACTGTGTCTTAATAGCGATGTATTTCGTGCTAATATCAGCGATTGCAATAGAATATGTCCACAGCATATGAAATGAAACATTTAAACAGTGATTCGACTCGAACCTGAAAACTACTGCCAAACTGACACTGCTGTCGAAGCGAAACCTTTCCATTAGAGAGCTCGAGATGCTGGCGAACATCTCACCCCGTGGGTTACTCTGCAATACACCATACAATGAAACCACCGTCAAACTTATTCAATGTTAATAAACTGAAAAATAAACATAAGAGAATAATAAACATAAATAAATTAAACAGATATACGGTTTTAATGTTAGTTACCAACACCATTAAAAAAGATAAATGCAGATAAAACAACATGGTAAGTTCTAATATGACTGCTGTAGTGAGGTTTTTTTTTACGAGTAGTTACCTATCTTTTTTAATTCGGCCTATCACAATTATGTGTCCCAAGAGCCCATGACATTATTTAGTCTTACCATAAGTTTACGTGCCTATCTGACTATCCGTGTCAGTACATAGTGCTTCTACGAAGGGTTGCCAGGCATCCGGATAAAGCCGGACATGATTAGGCTATTTAATTGTCTATCAAAATGTATGCCCAGCAGCTGCCGTTTTTGAAACGTCAATATATTGTTTCTTATAAGGTAACATTAAATTCCTAGGAAATGCAGGGTATCCGGCCTTTTTATCTGTATGTTAGGCCGAATTTACAGATATTTCCGGCCATTACGTATTTGACACCATAATATCTACGACTACGCACTATGTCACTATAGAGTTTCCTGCTGACTCCTCTGGGTAGGTCCGTAGGTACTGCTTTTAAAACTAGTGGTACATCCATAATATATATTAATGATACATATGACTTAATGATTTCAAAAAGTGAGTTTAAAGATTACGTAGTATTATTTTTTTTATACCTCATCTTCATTTAAGAACATATCTTTTTTTTAATTCGGCCTATCACAATTATGTGTCTCAAGAGCAAATGACATTATTTAGTCTAACCATTAGTAAGGCATTTAAGAAATTTAACAACTGTGTCATTCAAAATATTATACATAACAAAGTTGAGACATGTTATTTCAAGGAATAAAATACAAAAGTCAAAAAGTACTTTATAATATATGTAAGTGAATAATGGCTTAATAATGCGTGGTTATAAATGAATTTAACATATTCATGATCTAACATTTTATATTTGTTAATATTAGTTTAAAAAATTAAAGTCTATAGGTCCTAAGTTTGCCTCACCCGCAAAGAAATTGCAACTGTGGTGAAAATGTCTAGTCACACTGCACCATAACAGGTATGAAACTGTTTACATTACAGAATGAAAGTTGATGCATCAACGGCAACGAGTCACTTCGTGAAATTAGACTAAGGGATCGTTTTTAAAATACCTTTAATGAAAATACCTGCTTATGTCTAGATCATTAAAATAACTAAAAAAAAACTTTCCTACAATATTGTTGCGATAAGAACACGTCGGTTCCTTTTTGGAATTGAGGTTGTTTCTTGCAAAATTGGTTGTCTTGTAATATTTTCCCTTATTTAGTTAATCAGTCCTTGATCTTAGTGTTTCGATTCGTTTATCGATAAAGTCAATGCTTGTTAAAGGTTTTAATTAAACTCGCTTTTATATTTATAAAACTGGAGTACACGATTGACGCGTTGGTGGCTCAATGGTGTGGACTGTCGCCTTCCTACCGGGAGGACATATATTTTCGAATTTTCGAAAATATATGTACGTTATCCGACGGTGAAGGAAAACATCGTGAGGAAACCTTCATGCACTCCTGCGAAGAGATTCGAAGGTTGTGTGTGAAGTCGTCCAATCCGCACTGGGCGCGCGTGGACGACTGAGGCCTTATCACCCTATACGGGTAGGCTCGTGCCCCTCGATGGGTACGTTTAATGAGCTGATGATGATGATCTCCTTCATTATAAACATAAAAATCCATATGTAATCTTCTAAATATTCGGACAGAATAATAATTTCTTTTTTGAAAAGGATTTTCTTTTTTATTAAAAAAATATTATTCATCATTGCAATGCTCTCTTTTACTTACTACATATGAAATGTTATAAGGACTTGTGTGATCTTTGACTGTGATTGTTTCGAATTGTCCAAAAATACAATTTAATGTACGTCGAAAAGATGCAAAGATTAAATTATTATTGAGTTTGCATAAAGTAACGTAATACAAGGCCACTTGTTTATTACATAAAGTTACGATATTATCACTCTTACCATTATGTTGTTTATCATTAACTGTATTTGACTGGTAGGCAAATTATTAAATTAGTTATATTTAAATATACGTTGTACTACAACACCACCGATGGCTTATGGTATATGGAATTGCATTGGTCGTGAATTTTTATTAGTACCATAAAATCCATCCTACGAGTATGTCTGCATAAACGTTTAATCGCACTTGTGTCAAAGTATTTCCTAATATTTACGGCATTTCGTAGATTGAAATACGTCATTATATAAATTGTTCTTATAAAATAGTAAGAACTCTCAATCCGTCCCAGTTGCCTCAAACATTATTTTTTTCTAATTTGACTGGATTATTGGGGGTTAAGGGATAAAAAGATTACATAGTTTCGGTATTCACGCGACCACTCACATCATGCGTTCTGTCGTCAATGATGGTGTCGTGAGGCAGGTTGGCGGTCATCAGCAGCGCGTGTATGTCTTCGGTCTTGAAGCTCTCCATGTCAGCCTCGGCGAGGTTTGCGTCCAGGTCCCGAGCCAAGTCGTTGTACCTCGACGTGAACTCGAAACGAGACGTCAAGTCGCTTATGCCTTTGTACGATGCCGACACGGAGGATAGGACTGAGGTGTGGTGGCACGAGCTCTCTCGGAATATAGGGCTGGAAAAAAAGGAAAATTTAACCATTAGTTCAAAGTTCTAAAAATAATATTAAGGGCCTAATATACATTAAAAAGCTAAAACATTTTTGTAGCATTAGTACCAAACAATTGGAGGATTGTGCCGTATTTTGAGCTCCATGCATTATTATCTATCATCTCATAATGTAGGTGCTCAGGCATTCAACAAACGCTCTTGCTTGCATTTGCTAATGTCTGCCGAATAGCAAAGAAGGAAACGCAGGATGCACTGCAATGCGAGAGCTTAACACTTGGAACAGGGAAAACTTAAAAAAGGCCGCTGTACAGAAGTTGATGCAATGGATTTCGCAGTTGTAGTAGCAGTAAACAGAAATGGTAAAATAAAAATAGTTTGAATAGGTATAGTTTTTATAATATTTACCATACAAATGCAATGGCTTCAGGGAATGTAGAAGTGTGAAAGAGGGCCGTTGAAAGTGGCTTAGGATGAACATTAGATAGCAGGCGGGTAGTCAATTACATCAGATGTTTGCTTAGTAAGTATAAATAGTAATTAATAAATATTATTTAATTAGTAAAACGCAACAAAACCATACCAATAAAAAATAAGCAACAACTTCTCATCATATCATTCTGAGAAATATGCATTTGTTACGCGTGATGTCATCGCCTTATCGAATGTTTATTTAATTGATATAGCATGTGCAAAGATAACACATAGGTATGTGGGATGGCTAGGTTAGAACGGAGTCTGCGATTAGGGCATTTCTATGAAATATTTATATTTTTATTATCCCTATGATTTTTTTCTTTGTAGGTAAAAAAAAATAAGAAAGCATTCACGCAGACAACTGATCTGATAGTAAGTAAGCAACTACTTCCTGTCTTTCGTACATACGATTTTGAGAAAAGATTTAAATTTACACTACACTACCCAGTGATTTTTTTTGCCCCTTTACTCAAGAATAACATAGAAATGTTCTCACTAAGATAATTTTATTGATTGTATGCAAGATTTATTTACCACCGTCATGACCCACTTTTGATGATACGCTGGGAATGCGGCCCCTAATTGTTTTGTTATTAGTTCAACATTCGTTATTTCTGGTCGTGTGTGCCAGATGTCAATTACTATCTGTCTCAGGTTTCTTTTTGCTTAAGGTAAATTATAAACTGTAAGCACTATCTAAGTCTCAATTTGAATGTTAATATTTGATGTATAGACTAAGTAACCTTAATGAAAATATTCACTATAAAATACCTCAATTTTATTAAAAAATCACAAGTCCTGGATCTTAGCAGGTCAAGAAATATTACAAATTCAAAATATCTTTATAATCCTAGAAACAATAAATTTTATTAGAAACAATATTCAAAGAAAAAATATGCTTTCTTGTTCGTTATGCACATAGCCGAGCATTTACGTCAAATGTAGCCTCTTGTGTGTACGACGTTTCTCCATTAGTTCAACGGGCTTTATCTGGTCGGATAAGTTTTTAGAAATATGGTAGACTCGTTACTGAGCCGTCTAGGTAGGTACCACTACAGTAACAGATATCCTCCCGTAAAATAGGAATGTTACTTATGCACTTTTGTATTTCGTAATTAAGGCAATATAAATAGTAAAATTTCCGGGTATAAGAGACCTAATCTGTTGTCTCGGATCACGGGTGCAGTGCGGCACCGATGGAACAAATAACTGTTTATCAGTTGTTGGTTTCCATCATTGCCACTCTGTCATGGTTAGGTGTATCATTTACCATCAGATGTGCGTCCTGATCATCCTGTACACTTTTAAGCATAGTTTAAAACTAAAAAAAAGACTTACTTATAGTCAAGGAACCAAAGGTAACCGGAGTTGTCGCAGTGCGCGTCAAGATCATCGTGCGCGGAGTGTTGACTCCCTGTGAGGCTAGTGTTGCTGTTGCAGTCCTCATCTGCGGCAACCCCGGGGCTCGCCGCCTTCAGCCCCAGCCGTGGCGGTGGCCCTGGAATAGAGGAAAAAAAGAAAATATAGTCAGTGTCTATACACATATGGGTCAGTGTTCAGTGTAATATTTTTGATGTTTGTGTTATTGCAATTACAATATGGGTTTAATACCAGTTGACTATTTTATGTATGGATAGATTAATGAGTATGTAGATGATTCAGCTGATGTTTAGTGGTATCGACAACCATTGACACTTGTTACACTTAAGCAGATTATAGGCCTAAGGTAACCTTATTTGACAAAAACACGCACGTGTTGTTTTACGCCGGTTTGCTGTGAGGTCTTATAGAGTATCACTTCGATGTAGTCGGCACATTAATGGCGAAACATGGCCCTACAATGCTAATTAGTATTATATTTTATGTTAATTAGTATTAAATTTGGATTCATCTCCATCAGAAGTGAAGTAAGACTGTAGAAGATGCGGAAAGTTTTTATATATCAATAATTGTTTATCATTTACAAGTTACGTCGGGATATTAAATTTCGAAATCCAAGTATTGACAATCATAAATTGCTAATAGTAGATACCTGAATTCTAAAAGAGTCCAAATTTGCAATCTCATATTATCAAACTAAGATCACCACAGAATATGACATAACATTTAATCTCTTATTGCTTAAAAGCTTTGATTGAATATATACTTAAAGCCAAAAATTGCATCATTATAGTGACATTTCGTAAGATTGCATACATCAATTGTGCATTGATACAATGACAATTTCGAAGGTATGAATATTCATTAGATAACACATAGGAAATACATTTGAATTCGAAATGATATGCAATTTTAACCTCAATCAACGAATTTGCCTTACAAAAAAATGTTTACACCCACAGCGCGAAATCAAAATAGTTTTGTGAATCTAAGAGTGTGAATTGCGTAAAATCAATTCGCTATTGAGTTTTAGTACCCATACGAGAATGAAAGACGTAGATGCATATAATTATATTTAAAAAAATCAGTCTATTAGATAATGCAATTACAAAAAGAAGAGCTCAGTGTAGTGTGTTAATGTATTATTTTCATAAGACGTTAGAACGGCGCCATATAAAATTGTCAGTCTTGCAGTAAGATTTGAATACTAAAATGTTGTGTTAAAGTGTTTATTCTATGGAGAGGCCGTGGGCGGGCTTGCTCGGACAGCTTGCCTTCTAGGGAATGTTGTCGTGCATCCAGAAACTCAACAAGGAAAACATGCGCGATATTAGCTTTGTATACGAAAGAAGGTCAGAAACTTAATGCGCTGTTTTAACGAGAAGAGGTATTGCTTTGATGCAATGGGATACTTCCATTCAACCACT
>PQWD01007686.1:0-26540 GCA_019425675.1 Leucinodes orbonalis | reverse complement strand
CATGGCTTGTGTTTAGGCTAAGAGCCATCTGCGCTCACCACTTTTCCGGTAAAGCTGTAAGGGACACTGCGGCACCAGTAAGCAGTCATTCCAAAAAAGAAACCCGGTTTGGTTGGGCCTTAAGTTCAAAAATGTGTAATCTGAGAATCCTTTTGAGTTGGTTCAGTACTATTCGCTTACTGTTTAGAAAAGCTAATACATTTTGATGTAATGTACTCTGGCAAATAAACAATCTTGATTATATTTGTTCGTAACACTCGTACATGCACAATAATTAATATTATAGTGTGAATTGATTTCCTGGCTTCAATGATTACGACAACACAATTTTATAGTTATACATGTACATTTTACATACAGCAATTATTTTACAGGATAGCATTAAACATCCGTCTGAATTTGTATCTAAGCCCTACACATGTACAATGTTATGAATTATTCAAGCCCATAACGAGGCTCGGTGTGCCCTCTTTATACAAGATCCTGCTAATAAAATTCTTCGTCTACATCTATTCATAAAATAATATAAGGGAACTCTGGTCTCGGGAAATTGTACGGTGCACTTCAAAAGGAGTGTAGATACGGTTGTTTTTGCACCTGGTACTACACACTTACTTGCAAAAGCAATCTATTTCAGTTAGTTCTTGGTGTCGTTATACCACTGAAATTTTCATTGTTGACAAGAAAAAGCTGGTGTGTAAAGGACAAACTTTATTTTTCACTATTTTTTTAATGCATCAGGCGTCTTATGGATTTCAATGCATGGCCAGTCACGTTCTTAACTACACGGTCAAATGAGCTGAACTTCACTCCCAAGCTGAAGAAAAATAGCTTTAGTGAATTGTTCTTTAAGGTCTTTTGTCCACTGAACACTTTTAAGCAAATAACAACCTAGAGGACGTTGACAAGCAAAATTGGAGTCAAATATATTGCGTTAAAGTCGACGGCCAAGGAGCTCTTGAAATGTTATCTAGGGGAGACGCTCTGTCTATGTCAGATCCATACCCATTTGAGTCAGATGGATAAAGATTCAATTCATGATAGGAATTATAGGATAATTGATATCGCTATAAATATAAGAGCTTTTGTTCTACGTTTACTTGCTTTATCCAAATTAGGACAAAAATTGATACGTACTATCACAAAATAAATACTACAGTATAATCTTATAGAGAGTACATAAATAAACTTAATCTTTTAAGATTTTAAAACGTTAACTGTACTTAATAGAATAAAACGAGAACATTAAGTAGGGAAAAACTTTAAATATTAATGACTAGCTTTTACATGTGGTTTTGCTGCTCTCTTTATTTTCCATTAAATTGATGTGCAAATTTGTGAATTATTAATATCATTTTCCAGCGTAAAATTTTAGATGTAAAAGCCTGTTTTATAACTTTGGTCTTATTTTTGAGAATTTAGTTACCTTACTTTAAAATAGAAGACGACTCTATATAAGGAGTTTAGGTTGAAAAGTAATAAGAAATTTTGTAATTCAATTTATAATCAGATGTTTAAAATATAGTATTATTTAAAACGCATAATTATTTACTAAATTCATTAAATTTGATCAGACAGTCGGTGGCTAATTTGTGAGGACTGTGGCCTTTCGAGCGGAAGGTCGCAGATTCGAATCCCGCCATGGACTAATGTCTTTTCGAATTTCGGAATTATAGTACGTTTGGTCTACTACCAATTTGATATTGGTTTGATTTAGCTATAAAGTTTCAATAGGGGTGACAAACATAGGGTGACGGCGGAACGACCCCTCGTTGAGACGGTATATGAGCTGATGATTATGATTAATCAGTCATTATAACCCATTTAGCGTAACGGTTGAGACGTCGGCTTCTACACCAAGGGTTCCGGGTTCGATCCCCGGCATTACAAACATTTGAGTGCATGAACATATCTGTTTGTATTGGTCTGAGTGTTACTATATATAATATGTATGTATTTACACAAAAATAATATATAAGTATGTTTATCCGTTGTTTACTATCCATATCACAGACTTCGGCTTAGTTTAGGGCTAGATGGCGCTGTGTGAATGTCTGTGCATATTTATTATTTAATTTTTTTTTTTTAATTATAGAATTATATTGAAGAATACTTACGGTGAAGGAAAACATCGAGGAAACCTTCATGCACGCCTGCGAAGAGATTCGAAGGTTGTGTGTGAAGTCGTCCAATCTGCACTGGGCCCGCGTGGACGTCTAAGGCCTAAACACCCTATACGGGTAGGCTAGTGCCCCTCGGTGGGACGTTTAATGAGCTGATGATGATGATGATGATTGAAGAATATTTATTTAGGTAAAAACAAAGCACACAAGTTAATAAATCGTGTTTTTATTTCTCATGTAATGTGCCAATTAATTAAATAGGTGGCTGGTGACAGTATCAATACGAATTTTACATACGCGCAGAGGACGCAAATATCATCATTAATGTTGATGCAAGCAATATTATACATTATGTTATAAATATATGATGCGGTATTAAATTATGTATAGAATTTGCTGTGTTCATTTTTAACATACCTCTATAACAAAGTTTGTCGTCACCCGGAAGCCTCATCCAGCTTAACTTATAAATTATTGATACAGGTCCGGCATACACCCTTCCGGGTCCTATCCAAGCATACCTCTGACAACCCGTCAATACGCACTCAACGAGAGTGGTACTGTTATTAGGCGGAACCCTTCAGTTCTATACTACCACTTTCATATCCGTCATAGCCTCGGAGGTCATAGCCACTGAAGGATTAAATGTTATCCACTATTGGAGTGCTTTACCATAGTTTGAAGCAGCAAGCGGATTGGAGAAAGAAGGAAAGGTTTTCGAAAATATCTAATAATATAAAATATGTGTGTTCATGTGTCTCTACGCTGCGTAAGCAAAGCGAATATGCCAAAAACAAGTCACAAGTTTTTCAGGAATATAACAATGATGTAAAGGTATAGATCGTGATATGCTCACAAAACAACTGAAAAAAGCATTCCGAATGCAGCGACAGCACACATACACATATTTCGAATGAGCGTACATTTACCTAAGCAAAGAGCCTTGAACTGTATTTTCTTTGGCGGTTCGTTTTTGAGGTATGGGTGGCGTATCTTCATTTATATATACAGAATATCATTGGGATATTATAAATCATCGTAACACAGTTACCCCTAGGGGGTATTCCCTGTAGCCTTACCGCGTGGTCTTAGTAGGAAATTTAATTTACTTCCCAATGACTTAACATTAAGTTCATTTTGTGACCAGTAGACTTACCAATAAACCAAAACTTTGTAATACAAATCTACATACCAAATACATAGACTTAGATTTTATTGAAAGTCAACCTACATTTATTTACTTTTTATAATATGAGTATACAGGACGGGACCGGATGCTCATCTGATGTTAAGTGATACGCCTAACTATGACAGAGCAGCATTGAAGGAGACCAACAACGGATAGACAATTATTTTCAATCATTAATGTGATTTCAATTGTGATTAAATCAAACGATTTTCTCGATTAACCTTTACAAAAATAATACATTATATTCTGTCGGAAAAACCTTTATTCGGTGGTCGACAGCCAAGAGAATTATCGCATGCTATCACGAAATATTGCCGGGAGAGTGGAAGTCTTACGACACATTCGCACTTATCACTTATCTATAAATCGTGTTTTCTGACTTGGGCCTCAATCAGTTCTTTGAGTGGACTGCGGAATATTATCTGTGGAAATACTACCGGTTGACTCGCTGCCTTGACGTTTAGGGGAATGGAAAAAAAGATTTGATCTTGACTCTGAATGGTTTGTCAGATTTAAGTTTACAATAAATTCACATGGCAGTCTCTCTTAGCTGAGTATGCCATATCGGAGGCATGTAAATAAATAGATAAATAATATTCAATGACATTCACACAGCGCCATCTAGTCCCAAGTTAAGCGTGAAGCCTGTATTATGGGTATCAAACAACGGATAAATACACTTATATACATTTCTTTTTGTAAATACATACATATTATACATAGAAAACACCCAGAGCATTACAAACAGACATGTTCATGCACACAAATGTTTGTACTGCCCGGGGATCGAACCCGGAATCCTTGGTGTTGCAGTCGACCTCTCAACCGCGACACCAAATGGGCCTCATATGTACTCGTAAGTAGCTACCTTTTTAAATCATTTTATATTTTGTTTGCTATCACTTTATGGATCTTTTGGAGTTATCTGAAATAAAGAACTATTATTATTATTATTATTACAATAGATACGACAACATAAAACTCTTCTACACAAGGCTATTAGATTGCAATGATGATAATGAGTAGCCTTGACTCTAAATAATAATAATATCCCGTCCCTTTCGGCTTATTTGACTATAAGTTTAAACATTTGTGTAGCACTGATTAATTTACTACAACAAGCAACGGCGGGAATGTGGTCAAATATGTGCCTAATTGGCTTCTGCTCAGCATTCCAATGGTTTGTAGCAATATATGCACGAGTGAGTTTGAGCGTATCGTAAAATCATTTATTTTTCGCGTTTAAAAATGTTACTTTTCTTGTTAGATGAATTTGTACTTTAAAACCAGTAGTGACATTCTAAATTGTAAAAAATGTTGCCCATAAAGAATAATCGTTTTAATACACACAGTTGCGTGGCGGATTGCACGGAATAAAACAATTGTTTGTCAGGGCTCGTCGGAAGTGGTAGCGAGTTTATTCGGCCGAGATAATCTCGGACCACATTTTGTGACGGTATCACCAATTTTCGCCCATTTTTTATGTATTACATACTTGTAACTTGTCATTTTTTGGCGAGGCCACATACAGTATTGATATAAGGAAAGAATTGATTTTTTTTTCACTTTTGTCTTGTAATGATTTGTAAATGTAAAAATAATTTATAACAAGTAGAAAGCTGCCAACTCAGCATTCTGCTTATTGTTAAGTGAGGTACAATAAATTGCAAGTGCAATTTAATAGGTTAACAAAAGTCACCCTGACTAAACACCAATAATATAGTAATGTGAGTAACTGCACTGTGACTACTACACGTATTTTTCTACATCTCCGCATTTTAAGGACTCGAAAAGAATTATTCTACTTAAACGTCATATTAATTTGCATTTAATATAGTAACTGATTCGAAACAATGTTAAAAATAATATAAATTCAATGTGCTGAAAAATTTACCATTGATTAAGTCATTTTTTTTTTTTCACCTAACGCAGTCATTTCCATAACTGCTTTACAGATGTATAATCGATAACAGAAATAGATGTAAGATTACAAATTGATACATTAACACAAACGACTGTCACTTTGTATTAATATTTGATTGAGTGGTTCTCGAACTGTCTTGCCGTTTGATTAGATCAATTACATAAGTACAACATGATTGAGTAAGTTGTTGAGCGTGTCCTTTGATGTTTGTACCATCAACTAGCATTTCTTATTTGCATTAAATAATTCTTTGAAAATATTTACCATAAATACTGAATAGTACAATTTTCAGAACTGTATTATCTAAGGTTTTTTAGTGTAAAAAGGCATGCATTTCATAAATGCTTTATTCGTATTTAACCAGAACAATATGCCTACCGCAGGTATCCAGCTGAAAATCGAATTCCTTTAATGCGATCTGCTACAGCGTACCATTTATAACACAAATGAAAAGAGTATAATTAAGCAAATACCAGAACGGAAGTCGATGTAACAGACAGTAGACAGTTTGTGTTTCCCTATGATTTTGAAAATATTTACGAGTATTACGTACTTAATACTTAAAATGTGTATCATGTTCTACATCAGTACGTGTAAATCATGTTAGGAGTTCCATTTTATTAGTGGGGATAGCGTATATATATCTTTTGTGGTTTTGCATCGCTCCATACAAATGTCCGATCATATTTTCTCTTAAAAAAAATCCTAGAATCAATGATTCCCATGTATTTAAAATATACACTGGAGTACTTCATTTGTTTTAAAACGAAAGCCAAGCATTTTTTTTTACTTTAGAACACTAGAAAACAACCTTTAACTCTATATAATGTTCTGACGCGCTTGAGCAACGCGGAAAATCCTCGCTTTAGAATGCTTTAGTTCGCCAATGTACAGAAAAACATTGTCTTTCAAAATATTAAAGTCTGAGTCAATTTTTTCTCCTCAGCCTAAATTTTTATAACTAAACATATCGTTCGTCGAGCACTACACTCCTTTACACTCACTCTGCCAATTTGTCTGTCTATAACCTATAGCGCTTGCCACTAAAAGGGGTATAAGCATTGAATAAGTTTTAAAAATTATCAAAATTGTGTTATATTACGGCTTTATATTTAATATTAAAAGTTTATACAAAAAAGCATTTGTAATTATACAACCGATGTATTGGATTTGAATCTGCTAATTTAATTGTTTTGAACTTTCTTCTTACAAAATTGCCACGTGCGTATTTATCAAAGGTTCGATGTTTTCTAGTACGAATATTTACTAAGAGAATTGTACCGAAGAATGAAGGTTTCCCTAATTGTTAAGGCAGTTCGCATCATAGCCCTCAGCACTAGTTGAATGCGTGTCGCCAAAGTCACGTTTGCCATTCGTCAGGCTGCACCATTGTCAGTATAAATCCCGATGTAAGTTGGGGACCTTACATCCCTTATTGTTATTCTTTTTATGTAATTTTTAGACTGTACGTACCTTGTATCGCCGTAATTGCATAAAAACATAATAGAAAGGAGAAATAAATTTTCTAATGTGTCTGGAATCCCACCGGTTAATATGTTAAGGCGACTGAAGTTATAATTATTTGTCAGAATAATTTCCGAAGAAGGTATTTATTTTTTCATGAACAGAATAAAACCGAGACCAGAGGTCTTAGAAATGCGTTGCCGACCCTCTGTACTCGACTTAGATTTTTTAAGGTTCTGAAATGTTTGCATTGGTAACTGGGCCCTTATTGAGTAGCCATTTTAATTTGTCAACATTCTAACAAATTTATAAAACCCAAACAAGTATTAGATTACTAACTAGGGACACTTCACACGTGCAACTTATTTAAATGCCATGTAAAACATTTATTCAATTTATTTATCTCCAAGTGCGTGAGAACCATGGGCGGATAATCACTTCTACTTGTTCCAATACATCATTAATTAAAGCTGTATTATAAGCTGTACAAGATTGCTAAGTGCTTGCTTGAATGTAATAAGATATTTAACATCTTAACACAGCCGACCCACAACCCAGTTTTATTAAAAGCACGATTACAGCTCGAGGAACAAGTAAGATTTAAGCGCGCCTAGGGACCGTATAAATAAATATCCACTGACATTCACACAGCGCCATCTAGCCAAGTTAAGCGTGAAGCCTGTATTATGAGTACTAAACAATGGATAAACATACTTATATACATTTTTTGTAAATACATACATATTATACATAGAAAACACCCAGACCGTTACAATCAGACATGTTCATGTACACTAATGTTTGAACTGCCCGGGGATCGAACCCGGAACCCTTGCTGTTGCAGTCGACGTCTCAACCGCAACACCAAATGGGTCGTCTAATATAAGTAGGTTTTCTTGCATTATTCCATGATATTTATATTGAGAATGCTACGCTGCAGTATCATGTAAATGAAGCGTGTAAACAGCATAAGTTGCGAAGGCGCAATCGGCAAGCACCTGTTGGTGTGATGTATGTAACTAACCGGGTAGCAATCGGCGACGCGAAAGTCAATAACTCGTCGATCTATCACTTTGCGCACATTCATCCCGATGTAAGTGCCTGATTGAACCGCTTTCGTACTTTGTTTACCCCGTGAAATGGAATATGTGAATGGAATCGTGTTTAATAGTCATTGTGATTAATGTTGTGTGTTTTTTGGTTCACAATGTTTAGAATGGAACGCCCTTTCTGCTTCTGTGTTTCCAGAGGCTTATAACCTTGGTGTCTTCAAGGCCAGAGTGAATAGCATCTTCTTTGCAAACGTGTACCAACGTCGCCTCGCTTAACATCTGGCGAGACTGAGGCAAACGTAAATTGAGAATAAAAATACGAACACTATTTTATCCAATTAGGTATCGTAAAACGTAACTTAAGGCTCCCTTAGTAACGTCCCAAATCTGACTTCCCCTTTAGGGACAGTATCATGTATACTGTATATATAATGCGATTCCTTTTTGAATGAAAGGATTTCCTCGGGCAAAATTGAGTTTATTCTTAGTACTATTTTTTATTACATTAATATAACACCTATATTTAAATTATTTGTAACCTAACTGTAGCAACTTTTGACCACAACAATATTATATTATCTTGTTTATTAAGTATTAATGATTTGCGTTTTTCTTTCTTTCACATGTTATTTTTTTGTTTCTTTTTGTATAGTTTAACTGTTTGTACTATTTTAATCTTATATTGAAAGTTGTGGTCAAATAAATGTATTTCTTTCTTTTCAACTTAATACGCGGTTTCATTTTCGTGAAACTAATTAATTATCTTAATTATTATAAGAACAACAAAGGCTGTACAGCCTAAAAATAGTTAAAGTCATAACGATCAAATTATAATTTTTATATTTGAGAATATATGAATCAGCAAAACCCTTTATGGTTACTCTGTAAGATGCCAAGTCAATTCATATAAATCAATAATTTCAGGTAAATTTAGTTATTGGAGAACTGATTTACATTTTTTTTATATTGTCAGTGTCTTAACGTTTTATTTGTTAGGCTATAATACTTTAAAACTACATAATACGATTCTTTTTTTTTAGTTCTTCCGCAAGTGCATTTGCAAATGATTTCTATAGGCTACAAGTGGATTGATAACCATACTTTGTGTTTCTGAGTGATTATAAATATGTCATCATATGATGAAACAATCACACAAGCTTATCATAAGTTCTGACATTGTGATTTTATGAACTTTAATAAAAGCAACCTGATGGTAAGTAACCAAAAAGTGACCAAACTTGGGCTGCATGGTACGATAGCTTTGGGATTAGATATCACATCCTATAGTTTTCATCATTATAAATCAACAGATAACACATAAACGTAGTAAGATACAAATAACGCATTATGATAAGCCATTTTCTTGGGGAGTTTTGCGATTAAATTACCTAACTTAAAATATTTAATAAGGTAATTCCCATATTGCTAAGGAAAATACGGGCATGATAATCGTATGATATCAAAATGAAGGTCACACGGAATGTGCATATTACTTTTTATTAATAGATTTACCTTGATGTAAATACATTATTATATTTCCGCATATTAAATTTTAAGGAAAATCACTGTGTTGGAATCTACAAAAATGACCACGTATGTGCTAAAAGCACGTAGGATCCGAAGGTTACGTTCTTCCGTAAACAAACAGTACCCCTTATCAACCCTACATCACGGGAATTAAATGAGGGGTGAAAAATTTAGCTATATCCTGTATTGGCGTTTTTGTTCCCCGGATGTGTAGGTGAGCGGGCAAATTTGAATTTATGTTGGTCATAAATTTATTTTCCTTCTCCAGAATTATTGGCTTTGTTATATATAATAACGCCTTATGCTACGAATAGGTTTTTACGCAGGTAGCTATTTGTTATTTTATTCCAGTAACAAAATTGCCGTAGCCAGGGGATAGCTTTGCTTGGCTGTTTCGTTTCTGACTTCAGATCAGAAACTAAATATTTGCATCACCTCCACGACACGATAGCGAACAGCGAAGCCAAAGATTTTTACTGGTATATACATAATTTGTAGAAATAAGGTCGGTAGATTAAGCCAGTGTAGATTCAGAAGCTTAGTTCTACATAAGATTTGATACCTTTTTCACAGGGCAAGCCTTATGTGATGGTGTTGGCAACATTGTACATGAAATGTTTTTTGGTGGGATATTGATCGATTTTAAGTACATTTGACATAATCGGCCTTATTACAAAAAAGTGATTTAGAACTGGTTTAAACCTGGACTAACTGATCTTGTATTGTTACGGTATTAAAGTTAATACCAGGCTTAAAATGTGATCTTATTACAAAACGTAGACCAATCATTGACTAGGTAAACCAAAGATAGTCCCTGTTCTAAGTTTTCGTTCATTCTTTTATAATGACTTCGTTCAGTACGACATTCCGTTTCTCTTAACGTTGCAATCAACTTTGTACTTTTGAGGCTATAAATATATTTAAAAATAAACAACAAATTTTAAAGCAATATTTCTTCTTTTAAGTTCCAATCCGTCAAACAAGTTATAGTTTTGTTTAAAATAATGATATATTTTTATTGATTCCTATGACACGAGCGTAGTTAGCGCGTAATTTGAAAAGTAATTGACTGTCAAGAAAGAGCTCTATTGTTCCTATAAAATACCATGCAAATAAATAAAGGAATTATTGTTATATTGTGTTAATAATGTTGTACTGACTCGAAGTATTACTATTTTGTGACTCTGTATGAGAAGTCGTGGGTTAAAATTGTGAAAATAAGTCGGAAACAGCAGAAAAAAAGTAAGATGAAAATTCGAGGTCTAAAGAAAAAGCAATGATATTCTCTATATTTCATCATTGAGAAACAGCAGTAAAATATTGTGTAACTACAAGCGATGCAAAGTTCCATTTCACTGCAATTTTGATAAACAATCACAAAAAAATTACATAATTGTATTAAAAACTGAAGAGTGGAAGAATATATCAATGAAGTAAGTTTTATATATACTTATTGCTTATGATTTCTTTATAATTTAAATGCAATTGAAGTTCAATATATTTCACAATAGTAAATGTACATTGACTCAAGTCTTGATTTTTTTTACATAATGTAGTAAACTCGAATTGGATCTTGTATTAAATATTAAAGTATAGAATTCAAACATATTTAATATAACAGATTTGAAACATGTAATAAACGTAAATTATCTTTAATTGTAGATTCCACTTATCATGGTGGCTAAAGCAAAACATATGTTTGTAGACTGGCCATTATGAAGGAACTAAGGAATACATTTGTTAAATGAGTTAATTCCAGTATCAACTGGATATAAAAAGCAAGGTGAATAGTCAAATAAAATGAAAGTAAAAACTTGGGATGAAATATTATATTTTATGTAACACAAATATAGTAGGGGTACAGAGAGACCCAAAATTAAAATGATAATAAACAATACAATTGTTTATATGTATATAGAAATTATCTAATAACTTTGACAAGCATTCTTAAAAAATCATACTTTCTTGCCCCATACCAACTTTACATACTTATATCACTATTGTTTTTAAAATCACATTTTTTTTCAGTAATGAGTTCAAGAAAAGGCAGCTTGAAATGGTGGAAGTGGAGTGGAACTGATGTTAAATGTTAAAATTGATTTAATTTTAATTAGAAATAGTATTGTTATAAATGTTATAATGTGAAAAAAGATTATTAAATAAAATGTTGGAATAAAAATGTTTTGTTATTTATAAATATTGATGTATCAGCAAGAGAAAAAATAAAGTCTCATGTAATATCCTTTTCTTTTATTAAATATCAGACTACCATCAGCATAAATTTTCATCTCCGATATGAGCACAGTTAATTGCACCATTTACATTTTTAAAAATACAATACCGTTGTATTTTCTTGTTTTTTTTTCAGTTCTTTCTGTCCATTTAAAGTGACACGTTTTTTGCCACTATTTCCATATCTTACTGATCAGTTGTACTATAAAAGCACGCCATGTACCTATATCGGCTGCATCATCATGAATCTAATGAAAATTAAGCAAATATTTAAATTTCTAGATAAACTGACATGTATTCAATTACTTTATGGCGAGCCCATTTGGGTATCAAAGGCCATTCATGGGAGTCTTTGGTGAAATGGTCATGTAAAACATCAACAATTGTTTTGGCAAAACGTTTCGTAATTCTTTAATATGGCGCTGCACGTAATTCAAATTCAATACGCCGAGAGGTCTCTTATATACCTTAATCTTAAAAACCATTAAATCGACATAATTGATGATCGTAAACTAAATACAATGTTACAAAAAATCGAAGTATAACCTCAAAACAAAGTTAGTCCACTGTTAAACTAGGTGTCACACGGGTTTAAATTTAGCACCACAGATAGTCCGAACCTAAGCGTTAAACCTCATTTTGTAATAAGGATTTTTTTAGTCCATGGCTTAAACCAAGTTTAATCCCAGTACTACATTTAGTCCACGTTTTGGAATAAGGCGTAAAGGTTGCTTTTTTGTGGGATCTAAATTATCCAAAATCGCAGACGATCTAACTACTAGATCAAGTTATCATGTACTTTACTGACTAGCATATGAGGATAACTCTATATCTGAAAAACGATTTGCTCAAATACCTGGGTTCGGTCGGCAATGATGTAATTTGTAAACAACGTAAATGGGTTTTAGGTTTTTTCTATGTATTTTTGTGACAGGTTTCGAGGGTGTCCATGACACACCAATATCTGGTCTGAATAGTGACACAACAACTTGTGGTATATTTTAAAGCATCGTTACAAGCTTTCCGTAGTTTTGAGGTAATTGGTATGCAGACTCTTTGAAAGTAATAAAATACCTATATATTTTAATAGTTATTAAAATATACCAGGTATTAAAATTTGGGGATTAACGTTTCTTTGGAAGGGAAAATTTGAGGTAAGTAAAGCTATATAATAATATGTAATTAATTCAAATACATTGAAACCAGCTAGTAGGAAAAATAAGTGTTCTGACTTTAACTTACCTGAGCCCCAACCATTCCTTGTCGAAGCCTCGGGAGGTCCGTATGCGAGTATTTGGAGATAGACCAAGGTTCCACCACGGTGAGATCAGTGTCCAGTTCAAACTCATTGATTTGGTTGCGGAGGAATTTTCTGATATTCCACGGTAAGTCGTTTGCCTGTAAAAAAGATTATTTTTAGTAAAGAGTAAATGGCGTTTGGCTTTACGTAGTACCTACAAGGACAAATCAGTACCAAGTCTACCACGTAGTATAAATGCAGTAGGTAGTTATGTTTCCAATTTTTAATTGCTAGATGTTTATTTAAACAAAACATGTTTTTTTATGTTATAAGTGTATAGGACCGTCAGGACTCTACCCTGATGGTGATTGATACGCCTGACCATGACAGAGTGGCATTGAGAGGGACATGAACTGATACACAGTTATTATTCTTCGTCAACACCGCACTGCGCCTGTCAAACGAGACAATAAATGCTAGGTCTCTAATCCGGTAATTTTACTAGCTACAGTTCCCTCAGCCCGAAACACAAAAGTACGTGTTTCACGTGACGATATCTGGCACTGCATAGCAGTGGTACCCACTAGAAGACTTAGTACTGAGTCTACCACCTGGTATCTTTTGTATATCTTCATTTAATTGGTTGGATCTATGTGAATGTATTTTTAGTCATTTATTTATCTGTTGGGATTAAACTTGATTTTTGCTAGCCTACATTCATGTTTTAATTTTGCAGAAAGACTACGACAGTAAAATAGTTAACAACATTATGTCTATAGTGTAGATTTACTTATGAGTCATTTGTCATTATTATCAGTAAGACAATTGGAGTTTAATGTTACTGTATGAATGTTTGATAATGTATAACCTAGGATGACGGCCGAGTACTACCTTGTATTGGACCATTATTGATTTCATCGCGTTTTGACTTAATTATGGTCTTCTCAGATTTAGCATTATTAGAATCAATCAGGTTAAAATGCTAGAAACTGTAAAAGCCTAAAGCGCGTCACAACACGAACAAGTAACATCAAATATTATTAATAAAGCAAAAATCAAAAATCAAACTAAATTTCATTAAATATTCACCCATAAAATTCACGAGTCAACAGCTGACCTTTAATCTGACACCGATTTTTATTCACTGTGAATAACATTTCGCCCTACTTTCCTCCTTTAGCGCTCTTTGTAATCGATCTTTCATTCTGAAAGACATTATCGCTGGTCGCTTGGGAACTATGTATACTCGTATTGTCCCCTTGTAAAAAGAACGTACGCTTGTAGATACGTACAATATTTTGTCAAAATTTATTCATTGGTACTACCGTGATTTTTTTATACAGTTTGACTATCTATACATATTGCAAATGTCCCAAGGACCAGCTGGATGGTTCGCAAACTAATGTTTGTTTGAGACAAACAAGTTCAAAATTAAGTATTTTGCCCTACCTTTACTTAGTTCGTATTCGTGAGTACTTTAGCTACTTACCTGGCCATTAATGTACTGCGTTACGAGAGTTTTTGATTCCTGTTACTAGCACTAATTATATTTGTATAAATATATCTGTTGTTCAAAGTACGAGCAGGTGTAAAACTAAAACGAGACGAAACTTTTACTACAATTTAAAATAATTGAAGTAAAAGCTTAACACATGATTGACCACAAACGTTCGTATATTGCATCAACTATTTCTGTGACCATAGTCAAAGACATCAAATATTGATGTTACGACCTTATTGGAAAAACTGTTTTTCAAATCTTTTTTTATTATAAAAAAGATTTTTATAATACAGGCTAGCGTCCCTTCTTTCGCATCATTGTTTTTACTACAGAGGACGGTCTTGACTCACTCTAATATTTTTTTAATGAAGATAAGAAAATGGTCGAAGTTAAACAGCAATTGCGAAATAATTATATGGAAACATTACAAAGAACTATTAATACATAACACGTATTTTGATTGAATATGATGTCTATAGTGATGATGATATAAAATGGTATACTTTACCCATCAGTTAGAGGCACCTCCTCCAAGATCTGCTTGGCAGTTTCCAGCCGCTCCCGGTCGTAGGAAGCGGCGGCGACGACTGCGGTCACTGCCAGCAGTACGCACGCTACTGAGCGCCTTTCACACGATGTCACCATCCTCACTGGTATCAAAACAATACAACATTTATTTTATTAGGCAAGCAGGCAAACAAGTGAGCTCGTGGAAAGTGATCCCACTACCGAGAATCTTCGCCATAAAAACAATATTTTTTTTGTGGACTTATAGAATGGAGGAAGAAAATATAGGAGAAAAGGCGAAGTTTAGCCAACCAGTTATCACAGTGACTTGGAATATAACGCGAAATGTCACGCTGGTTTTCAAGACCTTGGTATCGAGTTCTGAATCGGCCCAGTCGTATAAACTCATGGATTTTTCATGTTAAATTTCGAATTAAAATATTTATTTTTTCGAATCTTACAATCGAGATAACAGAAGCTGTTTCACTTACTAAAGTAACTAAAAAAGTTAATTGTGACAGAAACTGTAAAATTACTCTATACTACTATAAATTGATGATTCCAACTACTTTGCATAAACCTAAACGTTAAAGCCATGGTTTTTGAATTTTTAACTAGAATACTATTTTACTATGTTTTGATTTTTATGCAACTATACAATTTTAACACCAATAAATGCGAGAAATGATTTGGTTACAGTTACACGTACTGTAAATGTATGTTTCCATGATTATTACCAAAACGATGTAAATGTTATCTATTTCCTAAGACGTAAGTTGTGAACTTAATACATTTGCAAGAATGTCACAGTCGAATCTACAGGTCGCAATTATTATTTCACGCCTGTACACGACTCATACGTCAAATGCAGACACTAGGGGCCGGTTGAGATGGTGATATGAAGCAGGCTTTGTGAGTAAGCAGGATGACGATAATAACAATGTCACTGCTGGGGGCAGGTAATCCCGGGCCTGCGATGGAATACGTAATAAAGGTTTGTAACAGGGTCGCCCGGGCTTTAAACGTAATTAGAGGGCGCTGTAGAGCTGTATTTTTTGCGTACGAGCCCTTTGTCTACGCGCCCCTGACAAGGATTGGGCCCGATTATAAAGGTTTTATAATTTTGAGAAGCGCCCTCTTCTATAATTAGCGCTCTGCTAAACGACCGTTTATGGGTATTTATCCTAACCCAGCGTAAGGTCAATGGCAACGTTACAGTTCCGTGTAAAGAACTTGATAAAGATTTTTTGTTCAAATTCCTGCCGGTATGGTACAAAATAAATTGAAGATTGTTGTTAAGTCTATACCGAATATTTTTTATATATACTCTATACCGAAATATTTATCAATTTACCCCGAACATTTTGTAAAGGGCTTCCTATAGAATGTTATCATCGGTTTTCGTGTTGCCATTATATTCCTTTTAACTTTTCCACTTAGTTTTTAATAAAAGAGATATCCAATGAAGCGTCACTTTTATGGTGTTCTTGAAGAAAAGAAAAGAATCAGAGAAGAGGCGAGGGTGACAGTATCAAACATTCGAACACATAGATTTAAAAAAATATATTCTTTTGATATTAGAGACTACTCCACATAGTTATATTTATGAGTTTAGTATGGCAGTTATATTCAAATTCTGCATTATTTCTATGCATATCAAAACCCCACTTATGTATGATAGATATCATTCAACACTATTGATTATTTACATAGGATTTTATAATTATATAATTTGGATATACAGTTTACTAAATTTCGTATCGTATTAAGATGAGTATTTTATACATCTTGTGAGTGTATATCGTCATTAGCGACGTGTAACTCCGCTAATGGCGCTTTGAAGCGAACTTAAGTGCCGCTACATTGTTCGGCTGCAGTGCTAGCGTGTTAGCGTAGCCATGCATGCTGGCATTTTATGGACAAAGTTCTGATTTGACACGGCAATACAATTAAATAAGAAAACAGGGATCTCTCTTATCGGATTAATTTTGATGCACATGTACTTGAAGTAATTAATGTACAGTAAATGAGACCTTATTACGTATAAGCAGGTCAGCGGAGGCTCTTTCACTGTTTGGAATTATATAATTGATTTACCCCTGCATAAGTTTAAGTCTCAGGTAAAGTCGATTTTAATAAAAAAAGCTTACTATAGTATTGAAGATTATATAAATGATAAAAACTCATGGACATGTCGATCTCCACGCCTGCACTACTTTTGCTTTTTTTTGTTATCATCTATTTAGATTTATATAATACTTAACTGCTTAATAGTACTTTTGTAGATTATTATATTTTTACCAATACTTCATATGATAAAAACTGTGAATATAATTTGCTTTATATAATTATTTTGATTACAAATGATTCTGTACTAAACACTACTTTTTTGTCAAGAGTAACTACTGAATTTCTTGCTGGTTTCTTCTCAGTGGTAAACTACCTCCTGAACCAGTGGAAGCTGCATTTGACAATTATAAGTGTTCTGTAAGGACCTAAACTGAATAAACAATTTTCATTTTCATAAAGACAAGAAATGCTCTCTAAAATGGAGACTAAGCTACACCTCAAATTAAGCAGATTTATTTCCAGAGTCTCTACCTGTCCACCATGCTGCAAAAATACTCGTATATTACACTATAATGAAATAAAAGGTTTATGTAAATGCCTTATCACTGAATCAGCTTAACGCTGATTTTATATTAAATTTTAAGATCGGCAGCTTTCTCTTAACAGGACATGTCCTGATGCAGTTATGTAGTATGGATCACATGCGTGAATATCCTTTGTGATTCGATTGACATGACCGTTAAACGACTAAGTAGGGCATGCCTGTTCATACAAAATACAAGCTTCGTTAGAAGTAGAATTACTCTAGTGTTTGATATAAAGTGATTACATTGTTGTATCTCATAATGTTTGGGTATTATCCAAAAGTTATTTTGCTTTTATTTTATGATTGAACAAATGATGAAACAGCTAAGTGTATGAGTATATAGAGAGCACCAGTAACCGTACTATCAGGGCTTTGTTTCTAAACTCTGAGTCAGTAACACTGATACTTAAAACAAAACCTGTCACGCTGAAAGTTTAATTAGGACATTAAATCCACAGCCCTTTTAAATAATGTTATAACATTCATTGTCTATTGTCTTACTTTTAATTTGTTTCTTGTTTACTATTTCAAGACAATTACTACGTTCTAATGCTGACCTATCAAAACACTGAACAAGTTTCGGGTGAATAGACAACGAATTAAAACAAATCACTAGAGACTAGAAGTGTATCTCTACAGAGATACAAGAAATCAATCAATTTTATTTGAATAATTGATCCAGTGGATTCCAATTAATCGTCGGAAAACGTCGTGAGGAAACCTGCGCACGGCTTCGAAGAGATTCAAAGGTTGTGTGTGAAGTCGATTAATGAGCTGATGATGATGAAACTTCCTTGTGAGAGGTCTGTCTTAATTGGTCATTCCTAAAGAATTAATAAACGTCATGCTTTCATCAGTAAATAAGATGTAAACAAACTATTTTAAGAGGCAAACGGCTCACCTTATGGTAAATGATACCGACATTTATGTTAATTTTAAATACCAAATATTCAGCTCAAATTAAGTTGCACTCTGAAATTCTGCTGGATATCGAAATCTCCAATATGTTCACATCAATAAATATTTTTAATATCTATCGCTCGTGTACCGCAATGGTAATGGTTTTGGTCTAAGATATTGGAAAATGTCGGAGGTTTCTTGAATTTGAGGTCTTTTTTTGGATATTGAATACATTTCCATAAAATTGTAGTCCACTTTACAGCTACTGCAACAATAGGCCTTCCCGCACGGCATAGCTATGGGGAGGAACAATATGTAATATTTCACAATTTATGCTGAGGCGTATATATACATTTTTATTATACATTAATTTTCATAGTAACTGATCTAAGGAAAAATCAAGGATTTCAAGTGTAGTAACATATTTATGAAAATGATTTCCATATCCTATCATCGTAAAATCCAAAAAAACGATGCCTTAAGCTCTATAGAAGGGCAACGCTTGTTGACTCTACGTAATAGAATATTATAAGGCAATAGGGTTCTAGACGAAGTGTTTGATGCAAATCCATCTGCCCTTTTGGGTACAAGGGATTGAGGCCTAATCAGGGGCATATGCATGCGGCGGGATGCCATCGAAAACATATCACGTAGTACGTTCCGAGAGAGGTGCTAACCCTGGATCTTCAATGCCACTAACTTACTTGACAATAATTATGACTTGTTACAATCCAACAGGGAATATGATATCCCTATAAAACTTCAATGTTAATGGTTTAAAATAGTAATTATATATTAGAATGAGTCGTCTTCTGGTGCGTCACCGATTAAAATCTATCATAAAACAGAACGAATTAGTGGTAGTTTTTATTATTGAAACAAAATAATGATGTTATGTGCTTTTTAAAATTAGTGGAATCGGGGTTTTGGTTGATCGTATATAAAATACGATTTGTTTTGCGCAATCACTTTCAAGTGATATCCAGGAGAGGGCTGAAGTAAAAGTTTACTTGCCATTTGTCTTCTTTGTTTTTTTGAAGGGATGTTTTACAATTCGTTACTGTATGGGTCATAGCTTTAGTTGAACACTTACAATAGTATCAATAATAATTTAGTGACTTCGCGTGTAACTCATCAGCTTATATCTCAAAAAGAATAATCATAGATTGCCGGCAGTTTTTGCACGCTAATCAATCAAGCGTTGAAGTTTATGTGATCATACATTATGTACTAATGATATTTTCATTGTTCAACGACGTCTGCTCGTTTTGAAGTATTCGATTATGAGTAGGCGTAGTAATCTCAATCTGATTCCGTGGATTTCGATTCCCAGTGATAATACACAATACCAAAATGAGTCCATTTATTTCGATTATGTAGTTATAATACTCGTACTAGTTAAAATGTAAAATAAATGTCAATTTAACGCACCATGAATTAGCAAATAATATGTATAGTTATTTTGTATGTAAGGGAAACAAGCATATGGTTAACTGGTGAGTGACTTCGCCTATAGAATTTCCCAAAATGTTAAAATAACTGCCTTTAAATTTCAATAGCTAAGTAACACTAACTCCTGTTTACACAAGTGTAACGAAGCTTACAGTGTTCGTATAAATTTGCATTCGGCTCATCTGCCGTATAATCTTTGCTTAAGTACGTCCATTTTTGGAAGTCGGGTCTCTCTGCTCTTTTATCAAATGTTCCACAAAATGAATCGTTTATTTGTTAATTAAACTAATTACATAGTGACATATTAAACGATTAACGGGCTAACTAATGTCCCCATATTTTCTCTGAGAAATACTGTTAAAAATATTTTGTTTTATAAAGGATCCTCCTTTTTTGGGTTTTCATAAATTATTTGTAATTATGTTATATTGTAGGTAGGTAAAAAATAAGGTATAATTAATATAAATATATAAAAAATAGGGTAAGCATTCGTAAATATCTCAGAATCGGAGGTATTCTTTCCCAGGATTAGGTATGTGCAGAGATGTTCTATGCATTTAATGGAATGTCACGGAAGGTAAAGTATGAGGAATGATGTTGGGCACCCTTGTCATAGCGAGTTCAGTTTTAACTTTTGCGCTTTTTGACTATAGATTATATGACTAACAGATTCATTTTTAGTAAAATACTTTTTTATTTATTCAGTTTTAAATTTGCCAGATATTTTTAAACACTAACAAAAAAGTTGGAGATATTTTACCTGGGAGATCTTTCACAATATCATATGCCTCGGAGGAGGTTTTTCAATATGATCACGTCTACTATTACGTGATAATTACACATACACAGGTCGTAATGTTTTAAACAGTAATATATAATTATAATATTAAATATCCACTGACATTCTATCATCATATCATCATCATATCATCTAGCCCAAGTTAAGCGTGAAGCTTGTAGTATGGGTACTAAATAACGGATAAACATACATTTTTTTTGGCGCTATAGTAGTTTGATTGCACAACTTTTGTGAAGGGAAGTAATCTCCGGTGCTCCGTGGAGCTCAATTTGAGAATTCATTTCTGAATCCAGCCAAGCGTCAAACGGCCGAGCGAGGCGTAATTAAAAGTAATCTCGATTTAAGTCTCGAATCTCGGATACATATAATTTGTATCGGCATTAATCCACCTGTGGAGCGTTCTGTGAGCAACACCATTTACTGAAATCCGATATTTGGCATTGAGATTAAACTTTTTACTATAGTTCAGGATATTATCTTAATGAAATATTTACGCCTGCATTATAATATTTATGTATTTTTACTATCGTATTTTTGATTTGATTAAATTTTAATTTTGAATTCAATGAGTACTATTTCAATAGATTAATGATAGTCTAGAAATATTTCTTTTAATGTCACGAAGTGAACAGGACGGTCAGGGCCTTCATCTAATGGTAAGTGATACGCCTGACCATAATAGAGTGGCACCTCAATGCCAACAACCGATAAACATTATTTTTCATTAATGCCGCACTGTATCTGTCACCCGAGACAACCGATGTTAAGTCTCTTAACTTTTCAAAGATACTTTAACAAGCCGTTGAAAGCAATATCAAATTATCAGTCATGCTCGAATTTTTTCCAAGTGATTTATCAGAATTATTTGGAAGGTAAATTAAATGGTATCACTCAAGTCATTTACTCGTAGTTGATGTAGCAACAGGCAAGGCCCTTGAAAAATAAGAAGTTAAGTATTTATTAAATATAGAACTCATTTAGGGCGTTTCAAGATATATTTACTAATATAACTACGAGTATATTTATAATCTGTTCAACTATTGATACTTACCTCCTGAAACACAGTTGAGGAGTCTACTTCTTCTCTTTATCCGCACTGTAACAAAAAATATTTAATTGTTATATCAGGAATTATTGTATATGTATTTTAATTGTACTTTAAATTTGAAATATGACAAATTTTTTCTAGCTCAATATAAGGCGAATAATGTACCATTTGTAGAATAAGTCTAGCATTCAGATATCGTGGTTACGCCCCATGTCAAAGAAGAAAAGTGATTCGTCTTACATCAAACATGCCTTCAAAGAAATGGTTTGTTATATCTTTGTGCACTATTATCTTATCTAATTTTTACGAAACTCTCGTGACCTTATAAATCATTGGAAAATTATATTTCTTGCGAAGGTTTGCAGGTGTGTTTACTCAAATAACTGTAATTTTCAGTTATGAGTGTCAATTGAGGTTTTTAGATAGGAGCGAAATTGTAAAGAAAAAGGTTGAAACAGTCGTAAAAAGCGAGATTAAACTAATATCAACACGGTGTGGTGCGGTAAAGGAAAAGGTATTTGTGAAAATAAAAGCTGAAACTCAACTCCATTTGACAAATAGAAGTGTATATTTTTCTTTAAAACAAAAATTGCCAACGCAAATACATGTGACACAATTTGCATATTTTATGTTAGTGTTTGTTTATGTTAATTAATGTATACATTTTTCAATGGTTATGAATGTATATATAATGATCTACAATATGGCTTTAATGCACAAATAGTAGAATAATACGAAGTATGGTTCTTAAAGCTAATGGTAGACTCGGCACAGTCTTTGTATTTCACTTATTTTCAGGGGAAGTAAAATACTATAAAAATAATTTGAGCATATATCTGATCACGTTTATTCGTAAAATCGATGCCCATAACAATATAACTTTATATTTGAAATTTAGAAAATAGCAGTTCCAGTTCAATAGCTGCTTTCCTATGTCAATCATAGCAAATTGATTCGGATTGGCTTCGGGTTAACGTAAACATTTTAGAGAATTTACACCGAACAACAAAATACGTATGCAAATTTGATCAATACATTGATTGAGTATTGAGTACATTCTGGGTTTATCCGATATCTTCTTTTTTGATAAACCAAATATATACCTACCATTGTATACCTGTATGTATGTATCTATATCTACCATTAGACTCAAAGGTTTTGATCAAAGTAATAATATCGTAATTAAAACCTTTTCTTCACCTAACTCTCTTCATAGATCCTATTTATATATCTTACACCTGTATTAGGCCTCTATAACAATGTAAGCACAATTTTTTTAGTTTCATTTATTGTTTTTATTTTACTCTTAAAAATATAATTTCACAAGAGAACCTACTTTGAAGTGATACTGAGATTTAGTACAGTTCAGTAGGTAATCAAAATAGACAATAACTCTTAGTTTAGCCATCAATCTACGGGCCTAAAACGTCCCGCTGCCGGCCCTGGTAACAAGCACGTTGGGTCACATCACATATGTGAATTAATAAGTAGCCATAAAAACACTATTAAGCTATAATACTACTTTTGTTCTGTACATTTTATTCATTAGTATAGCCTATCCCGAAAAAAACCCCGGGAGATTCATAATGGACGGATTAGCTGAAAGCTTGAAGAGTCTTTTTGTGCACGGCACTTCCTTATATTGTAAGGCAGTGAATGAAGATAAGGAAAAATCCGCCTTAGGTTCCATTCTTAGGTGTAGACGTGGATTTACGAGTTCTTAGAATACCAACATAGATTATAAGTAATAACGGCTATTCCAGCTACTAACTTATATAGAGATAAGTTGACACACATTTAAACCAACACTAAGATGTTATAGAGTACTCGTATCAACTTGAGCCGCAAATCAAGCAACTGTATGAATGCCCAGATATCTAATTTTTCAACAAAAATCATAACATATCCCTACATGTTTTAAAGCATTTTTAATCGAGGGTTTTTTTTCTAGTCAGGATACTAGTCGGCAGCTGTTACCTAAATATATTATTTTATGGTGTAATCCACTCATAGCCCAGTTTTGGGAATACATGTGGACCTAACATACATTGGCAAGTAAAAGATTGACTTACAACACGTAGTTTGTAAATGCAGAAGGCTTTATTTTACAATTAACAACACTGTGTCTATGTGGGATTTATTTATTTAAGGACAACCAACATAACAAACGATGATATCATTCACAATTAAAACTTATTAATAACATAACAAATCGCTGTTATACTTAAAGGCTGCCACGACATGCACTAATGTATGCCTTTTAATAAATTACTTAAATTACATAAGTTTTAACAATTACAAAATTTAATTTAATTATGTCTGAAACAAACTATTTTCCGGACCGAAATGCATCTAATAACAAAGATTTAAATTTGCGCAGTGAGAATGACATATCATATTGTACTGGGGTTGTTACAGACGAGCGCGAAAATTGACTAAATTGTGATTGTATTCTGTTAATAGTGGAGAAATGACCAAGATTACTTTTTTAGCTTTTTGCTTTAAATGGTAGGTATCTCGACAAACGAGCTATTTTATATGGAACATTGAAATTAACTTTCTGCAATAAACCTGAGCAATCCAGATGTCCACTAACCAGCTTATACAAGAATAGGTGATCAAGCATCTGTCTTCTCCTGTCAAGACTAAGGATTTTAAAATGCTTCAAGCGAGAATCATATGAAGGAAGTTTTTAGCCATTCCACATTGAAAGGACAGGTGCCATAAAAATCGTTTTTGTATTGATTCAATGCGAAGTTTATGAATAACGTAGTAAGGAGTCCAAGCTCTACAGCAGTATTCCAAGCTAGATCTTATCAACGAATTAAAAACAGCAATTTTGCTTGAAGCCTTTTTAAAACCCCTACAATTACGTATAATGAAGCCTAACATTTTAATGTTTTTTCTTGCTAATTGATCGACATGCTTATGAAACTGGAGTGTTTTATCCAAAAGGACACCAAGATCGCGGATCTCATCAACTTCTTTGACCACTCTTTCGTTCAATTTGAATGTTTTTAAATAGGAGCCTTTACCTCGGAAAAAATGTATAAAATGTAATTTTTCTATGTTCAAACGACACCACACTGTGAATCTGTCTAGATCAGATTGTAGCAAACCACAGTCTCCATCTGTCTTATTTTTTTTTACAATTTCAATGTCATCTGCATATAAGTAGAAATTTGAATGGTGGAAACAGAAACCCACGTCATTGATGTAAATATTGAAAAATAAGGGCCCTAGGTGCGATCCTTGTGGGACTCCGGATGATGCCTCAAACGAACTGAACTCATATCCGTTCACTACAACCTTTGACGAGCGACCAGCAAGATAAGATCTGCACCAATGCAAAAGATTCCCTGTGATACCATATTGGGAAAGTTTATTATTAAGAATTTTATGATTGCACCTGTCGAACGCTTTACTGAAATCCGTATAAATTACGTCGACAGGTGTCCTAAGATCTACAGAATTCACCACGTCTGACAAAAAACTCACCAAATTTGTTTCTAAAGATCTGGCTTTAATAAATCCGTGTTGCTGAGGTATCAAGAGGTGCTTAACATGCCAAGATAAAATTGGATAAATGAGGGCCTCAAACACCTTTCCGAAGACATTAAACTAATTTGCTCGTAGATGAAAATATATTAGCCATAATTTATAACATAAAAATGTATGTGAATACTATTATTAAAAGACAGTAATATTAGTCGTATAGTTAACGGTTGGACTATCTTCTTGTAATTCTGGCGATGGACTCCAAAGCGCGTAATCTCTTTTTTTTTCTAACAATGCGGTGATTGAAACTACAAAGTGGCACAAACTAAATTTAAGATGGGATCCGCTTGAGATTCGAACCCACTTACCATATTTTTTTTTGTTAATATTATACATACATATTATACATAGAAAACACCCAGACCAACACAGACAATGTTGTCATGCCATTGGGGGTCGCTATAATATAATTACATTCACATAAATATTTGTACTGCCCGGGGATCGAACCCGGACCCTCCGATGTTAGAGCTGACGTATCAACCAATTACACCATTGGGGGTCGCTATAATATAATAAAAAATTATATATAGAACAAACTTTTTCGTGACTCTCATGTTTATTCTACGTAGTGATTTATTCAATAACTGTAGGCGTATGAACACGGGTATTATTATTATTATTTGGATTTTGGGGGCTATTCAGGCTTATACAGACCTATAGTCACTTGGACCTAGAAGATCTTTTGTGGCTCGCTCCCTTTTTAGAGTTCATATAAAAGTTGGGCACTTTTTAGGAAGTTCAGGATCCAGCCCAATTTTATGTAACACGGGCATTCTTTAATGCGTAAAAGTTCTCCTCATTGGATTTTATATAGGTATGACAATCATCAAATTAGTTATCAAATAAAGCAAATAGTAGTTGGGTCATACAAATATTTTATTATCACATTGCGGTGGACCGTTTTGCGGTCGGCTATGCGGATGTGCTGTCACCTAAGCCATTCGAACAACTGTCATGCGTGCCTGTTTGTGCCTTCGTGTACCTGCCAGTAATGATATTTCACTGCAGCCACAGATGATTAATGCGTTAATAGGTCCTTCTATTAACGCATTAATCATAGTTGCAAATTGCTTATTTATCTGTGGTAATTGGTATGAAAAACAAGTTTGAAATGATAAATTACGGTGTCAATTAAGTGATCGTGTAGTCAAAGTTAATTAGTTTTTTTTGAGATTATTAATTTTAGAACTTTTAATTGACGACTCTGAATTTATAGGTGAAATATCAAGTAATGAAAAATTTAAGTAAAAATGAAAACAATAACTGATTTCTTAGAAGTGTTATCAATAACGCAATAATTGGATTTCTAAAAACATGTATATCCCAATAATCAAATTATTTATAATTACCAAAATACCTATGCGA